>WHPX01001068.1:92500-342929 GCA_011057435.1 Actinia equina | reverse complement strand
CCCATAGGGTGTATAGTCGGGTCCAACTACACCTGAAGTTTGACGAGAACACAATAACACAATGTCTTACAAAGGGCTTAATGAATTTCCGCCTGTCCCTGACCCCATATCCGAAAGCCAAGAGGCGTGAAGGGGTTTACTGTCTTTAACAGTTAAATGACGTTGAGCCTCCCCTTCACGAGTTCCTTGCGAAAATCTCGCAATGTAGCTGGGCCTTTAACTTTGCATACCAAAGCAAGAGTTAACGGTGAACTTGCTGTAGCGGATCTTGTATAACCGTCTGGACAATTCTTCCATGACATGTTTATCATTGCAGCGAGCTCACTCGTTCGTGTCGCTCCAATGCAAAGGCACCGGCTACTTTTTCAACGACCTCTCTTTTATCCGTGGGAGAAAACCACTCCGAGTCGCCCAACCTTAACTCGCTACTTTGCGTCTGCAAATCAAAAATAAGAGCGGCCTACAGTCGCTTAGAAAAGCCCACAACGAACTTGTACGGGCAACGAGGTCGATGCTAATATTTTTGCGGCCTTTATCGTATCTATTACATACTGAAGTCGACTGGTCACGAGTACAAGTCGGACTTCATTAAGGTACGAGTGATGTTTCAAAAATTTTCAAATCTCTGTCTTGTCCATTTGACAACTTTCACAAAACAACACGAGTCAAAATTCAGACCGGGGAAATTGTCTACGAGAGAGAAGATCGGGCGATTTTTCGTCTTGTAATACAGGCGTACCGATATGGAGCTAGCAACTTAAGTGAGACTCTTAACAAGTACAACTTTGGGACTTGTATTCTACTCCCTTGTCCAATCCAGAATCGAGTTACATTTCGTTGAGGTATTACAAACATCGATAAACAGGTTTTTGTACCCTCACCTTACTAGCGCCATGTTAGATGGCAGGAACAATACAACTCCGTTTTTTTATAAATGAGAACGAATTCAATTCCCGAGAGCAGGGCGTTATTGTTCTGCCATCCACACCACAGGCAGCCCAAGCTGGATTATGTCTTCCGTCAATAATGTGCATACGGTTCTATTAGCCACTCATACCGGGCTACAAGTACACCATCCTCCATTATATCCACTCTTTGCCCACACAGCGTAGGAAGCCAGCGGCATTGTTTCACCCTCTCGCGCTTGCTGTGGCACCCCGGAGACCAAGACCATTCCTGGATATCTGTTCTTGAAAAATCGACGTAAGACGTTAGTGAGGCGTCGATCTCCAAGGATATTTTCGACAGCAGGACAAGCTTATTTTGAAACAAAAGAAACGAAGAGACATGAAGTAAAAGCTTTTTAAGAGAGATGCTTTTTGATTCTTCAAGCAATGAGCGCCAAACTATTGTTCTTGAAGAGAAGGCTGTTGTACAGCCTAAAAATTTCTGTTTATCAAGCAAGTGGGTAACTTGCTTTACACAGTACGACGTCATTAAGACTAATGAAATCTGGAGTGTGTACCCGATAGCAAAAAGTTTTTATTCGAATCATGAGTCTAGGCCTTCATTTTGCTTATTTCTACCCATATATTCTTCATAGAAAGCCTGCCAAGCCACAGTTCTAACGACAAATGCATACAAAACATCTTGTACCATTCTGAAAATACCGGCTATCAAACTGTATTGCTCATAGTACTCAGTTTCTAAATGTTGTTAAAAGAGGTTTTCGTTCTATAACCACCCAAAACGAAAATTCGGGGATCAAAACTCATACGAAGATCAATATTTTTTGAGTGGCTTTTTGGTACCCATTATTAATTTGCTCATTATTGAATCCCCCTTTCCTCTTCCCTGGCACTTAGATGCAACTCTTAAATTAATTGATAATATATCCAAAAAGTCTTTCGGCATGAGACAACTCAGGTCGGCTTTTCTATGTATACTTTTTCGGTCACCTTCTCATGATCGCCTTTTTTGTACTTCTTCTAGACAATATATTTTCCATAGGCTTTCTTTAACCATTTTGGCACTTTTCCCCCGCTGTATCCATGTGTCACTGACAGCGATATCTCTTCCGTTGTTGCAAAACGGTACATGCACCTCCATGAAGACCGTTCCTTCTCACGACGGGTCTAAGTAATAATACGACTATGTACGCAATACCCTCCCTTGTTTGTCGGCAATTTCCTACTCAGACCTGCAGCAGAAGAATTCTCCCACATTTCGTTTTCAAAATCCATTGCCACCTTTTAGATTTTAATTCTGTCCTTTTTTTCTACTAAAGAGCAAGACCGGGCTGAACTAAAATTATTATTAGAGGTATCACTATTTATTTACCACTGTATCTTAAACAAGTATTTCTAGCGAGATAGTGAGGACTTCTAACTTAAGGAAGTTCCGGACCGTTTCTACTGCGCATCCTTCTTCGCGCATCTCGTTTATATCTTACTTTGACTGACACAACGGGAAAAACGTTCTGCGCATGCTCTGAATCCGTATTCAGCTGAATCCAAGTTTCTGAGCGATTTCGGTCGGAGTAGCACTTTAAATTTGCAAGCTGATATTCTGATTCATGATGCTATGATTTACAAGGTATTTTGGCATATAAATTTGATTATTGACTTTGATGTTGTTGAAGTCACATCAAGCGATGAAAATAAATTTCTGAATCTCCGATGCCAATTTGATCTTGGCTTCAGATCGATCCAATCATTACTGCATTCAACTTCTAGCTCATAAATGATCATGAAATGTCATGAATGAAAATTTCATTAATTTCGATATATTTAACAATGCGAAAAACCGAACTCGGGTTAGTCGCATTCGGCTGGAAATTGGAATTGAAAATGGTTTTTCTATGATTATGAAATTATGGCATAAAAGTCTTTGCCCAAAAAGACTTTTTTTGCACATTAGTAGCTCTATTACGGTCTTTCGAAACTTTGCATCTTATTTAATTGCACTTGTCGTCCTAAAGCTAAGATTCCTTGAGGCCCCTCCACACTATGCCGGATAAATTTGAATCCGCAACTTTATTTATTCGGTTAAGCCTTCCGTCAACTTATTTATCTACATTTTAACAGGAAGCTTCTTCACTTATATTTGATTTATGATTTATTGATATATGATTTTCGAGAAGGTCCTGATATTAAAATAAGATATTTTGACAATAATATGTAAAAAGAGAATTTGGAGGTTGAATATCGAAACCAGCTCGTTACTGAGAGTCAACATCATTATTATTAGTATGTAAGAATGTAAAAGATAAAAAATATAAATTATTTAGGTTTACAGGTTTCAACGAAATCGAATTTTAAAACGGCCTATAATCTTAGAACACTGTTTAAGTGTGTCACTCAGAGTGTTCCCACATTCTTTCATGGCTTGATAATGCAATTTCCACACTAGTCCGGGCGAATCCGTAAGAATTCTCCACCGAAAACGGAACTTTTCGAATACGGTCTCAAGAGTGGAACAATTTGAAAACGTCGGCTAGCCGTATTAGTATTGACTGAGGACATTTCGTTTTTGGGAACGTTTCGAATACGATCATGGCAACATGGCGGGAGCCTAAAATTTACTGCGAGCTCAATCTCATCTTCGATGTGCTCAATCTCATCTTCGAATTCGTAATAATAAGGTCCAAAAAATATATAAAAAAAAACTCGCACACAAACAAAACAAATTTGTCCCTTAGAAAGCAATGACGATGCATTGTCTAATAGCAGTTTTATGCCTTGCTGAAATTTGTTAGTGGATATTACTGAGAATAACACTGAAAAAAAGAAGGAAAAAAAAAAAGCCAAAGAAAAACAACCCTACCACGTCTTCGTTTGGTTCCCGCCTGAGTGAGTTCTTATCTATTTTCGACTATATAGTTGCAATATGCGATTTATAGCGTTTATGTTATTTAACGTCCGGTGTCTGGTGAAATAATTCGATTGATTGCAGTGATGCAAAGTTTTCCTCGGAATCTATCGTGAATTTTTGCTTTAAAACCACTTGACTCCTAAACGTTTGAGATTTCGATGTTTCTTTGACTTTTCGTGCAGTGATGCAATGAATTTAGAATGTTTGTGCAGTGTTACGGTGTGACACATGCCTACTGTCTCCCACTTTTAACGATATATTGCGTGCTATCTAAACTTACCTTAATGCTTAAGTAAGCAAATTTTTCATCTTGTGTGAGTGCCCGGTCACGCTTATCGATGGACAGCAGCTCACATTCATGGAGACCACTTATTTCAGAAGCAATCTTGTAGTTTATCGAACGACACCAAGAAATAGCAACACAAGAAAACACGCAATCCATCTGCTTCCGACCTGGATTGCTTTACTTGTTAGATTCTTTGAGTTGACAGAAAACGCGAGCTTCTGGTTAGCAAGGCTATTAAAGAAAAACTCATTATAGAGATGGTCATCG
Source organism: Actinia equina (assembly GCA_011057435.1). Taxonomy (NCBI): domain Eukaryota; kingdom Metazoa; phylum Cnidaria; class Anthozoa; order Actiniaria; family Actiniidae; genus Actinia; species Actinia equina. Next base: position 338,563 of record WHPX01001068.1, on the reverse strand, counting down.
TTTGTCGTAGACACGCAACTGCGAGCAATTTTTAACAGAAACAAAATGCGATAGAAACATGTTCATTCGTAGTCGTAGGATCGTTCTGAAAACGTTTGCTTCTGACCTCGATTTTTTTAAAACCATAAATTATTAAGTCCTTTCCTCCCGCGCTGATTGGCTATTTTCATCATCGATTAGAGGACAGACCAATAAGCTGACATCAACGAGCGTGGCTCTCTCTCCGTTGGTTGGTTTGATCACTCAACGTCTAGATAGTTTTGCTACTGCCGCATCCATTTCGCGCATCTCATTTTTTGCAGTTTATTTTTGTTGTTCTGGTATTTTCTCCAAATAACTATCTTATCTTAAATACTTTTCCATGAATTTTATGCACATATTGAATGAGTTAAGATTTTTATTGCCTGACTTGGTCGGTGTTTTGTTTCAAAAACAACGAAATATTAATGAATGAAAATTAGGCTCTTTTGTACTCACTGTTTCAGTGTGTTGTCGTTTGACATTGCACTTGTCAGAAAAAAACGCGTGCCAAACGGTGATGTCACAAAATCACTAGTCAATTAATCTATATATGTTGTAAATAGTGTCAATAATCAAGTAACATTCTGCAGAATATACAGCTCGCTAGCTATTTCAAAAAAGGTTGAATACATATAGCACACTTACTAATGTATCATTTTCACGGGTTTATCACTCTATTTCTACTGTGCACATCATAAATGTTATAAACGAATCATTACATGTTAAAAGTCTGACATCTATTCTCATTCACCATCCTTTTCCTTATCATATCACTCACTCGCAGCCAGCCCCTAGTCGCTCGTTCGCGATATGAACGCAAACTCTCGCCGCGTGAATAAAAACGATATCAATCACTTAGCATGTGGCATATTAGTATACAACTACGCTTGATTGGCATGAATTTTCCGCGATTCCTCACAGTAAATTTGAAGACCAATTTGTCCCCAGAGAGCCATTTTGGCTTTTTTCAAAGTAGTGCTATTTTAGCCCAGGTTAGGGCCAAAATAGAACAATGGTATTTGGCCATTTTGGTATGAGTCTATAAGTACTATTATGGCTCCCTCAATTAGGCCAAATCTGGAAAACAATCCATATAAGGGGCTAAAACAGTCCCAAAATCAGAGCTAAAAAAATGGCCCCTGCCGGTATTGCCAAAATAGCCCTACTTAGGAGGCCACTATAGGGTCAAAATTTTGGCCACATTTTGCTGGCAAAAACTGCCCTATCCGATTTACTGTGCTCTATTATCTTCCCGTTATTGCCATCCACAATTTTTCCCCCTCCTTTCCATTTATTTATTTATTTATTGTACTTGTATGGTTGATATAATATCGGTTATACATACATAGTAACGATCGATGCAACAAATATAATACAGATAGATAGATAACAAAGTCCAATTTACGATCCAATAGAAATTATGATGATACCCCCCCCCACCCCCCCCCCCCCCCTCCAAAGGAAAAAATTCTACGACGAAGTATTGAGAGCATTGCAACCATGAGAAACATTTCATATCCAACAAGAAAAACCTTGTGAAATAAACTTAAGCTCGAGTATGACCAGAGCAGGTGTAACCTTAACTAATAAAATTATTTCAACTCGTCAATAGACCCCTAGTGAGTTCCTAGAGGAATTGTTCTAAGAGGACAAAAGAATGTAGCAGGTATTTTCAAGTATTTTCTTATGCCAAATTATCTATTGTTTTGTCGGCCCCCAGGACCTGATAATTCCTCTCGATAAGTTAATATAAGAAGTGATTGCAACCTAATAAAGCGTACCAAGAGAAAATAAACTCATATTCTCTTGAAGATATAGAATTATATCCCAGCGAGGTCGGAAATTAATTTTTCCGAATTTAATTCCAAAGGCTTTCGCCCGGAATAACCTCGTTTCAAGCACTACAACTTACCTATATTATCTTCAACTATAGAATTATAGACAAGTTATAGTGCTTGGGAACGAGGTTATTCCGGGCGAACGACCCTTGGAATTAAATTCGGAAAAATTAATGTTTTCTTTTTTCGTAGATGAATATTACTCACAAATAATGCAACATTGTTTCACGGGTTTAATTATTAAAATCGCTTTAATCATATTTTTTGCCATTCACGACTTTGTAGTTTCTTGAAATAGGTACCTTAGTGTGCTTAGAGCTTGTTTTTTTAGTTATCTTGTAGCCTTCGATAATTTTTTATCTGGTTTATTTACTGTTCTCAAAAATAAACTATCACGGATCTTGGACCGAGGGCCATATCAAACATTGAGTGTCGTATTTCTATGTGCCTGTTGTCTGCGAAGCAGACCCACGAGATAGCATCGTCCCCCTGGTCTCTGTTTTTTTGTGTTAAAACACCCGTTTGCTTGGTCTACCTGTGGTTATATTGGTGAACGTAATACAACTTTTTACTTCTGTGACAGCCGCCATCTTGTCAAACACTACAGTTGTGCAACAATTTTGCAACTTAAAATACTACAAAATGAAGGTAAATACAGCGGGAATAGAAACATCAATGTTAATACCATTTTATTATACTGTATGAAGTAAAATAGCAAATTTCGTTTTGATAAAGTATACATTTTTTACGCATTTCCCCCCTAAATTCTGGAATCAAAGCTTTCACGATGCGATCAAAGATTTTTGTTGTTGAAAACTTTGGTTATTTATTGAATTATTATTATTTTAGCTTGATGTCTTGGAGGTAAAAAGTCTGAAGGTGATTGCTTCGTTCGAGAAGGTATGTTGACTTTTTCAGATGTTAGCAAAATATAAATAAGCTTAAGTTTATATCTTACTACACGTACCAGCTAGTGATCAATTTGCGACATATGATAAATCATGCTTCTTAATTACCTCCTATAGATAAGCAATAAAATGCGTAAGTTTGTGCAAAGAATTTTTGGAGTTTTTGTGCATGTATATTATTTAGAAGGGATGCAAGTTTTACCCCATAGATCTGCCAACCCCCTCCTATTTTTAACTACCCCACCCCCTGCCCTCACAATGTGATTGTTTTGGGTTCAAGGGCTTTATTTTGTCTTGTTTTCTTCTCTCTCCAAAAATCAACTAAATATACTGATTTGTTATTAAATCAAATGATTAAGCTTCCACCAGCTGCAGTATAATATTTGCAGATCAGTATTTTATATGCATGATTCTGCATGATCTGGAAATATATGCATAAAATGAATTATTCTTATTTTTGTTTTATGTTAGTTAAAGCCTGATGTTACTATTGGTGAGATAAAGGATCAAATTCATGCAATAAGTAAGTGTACAAAGCGATTCATCACAGTTTTTATGTCATATACATGTATGTAGTTGTCCAATTCTCTCTGAAATTCTTTTTTCCCCCTCCATATTGAGCTACTTTGACGTCACATGCAAGGGGTCTATTTGGTATAAATTTAGAAGATAAAAGACATTTTTTTTCCCTGTAACAACAACAAAGCCGCTGGCTGCCATTTTGGATTATTGCTGGAGGTGATTATTGTGTGATAATGTGAGTTTCTCAACCAATCAGCTTGCAAGATTTTTTAAAATAACCTGTGTGTTTTTACTTAAAACGTGGAGTATTTGAATATGGGGAATATTTGCCTCACAGCTCAAAGACTCGTGGCGTGACCATGTGTCATTCCCTAGAGTATTATTTTAATTAATAGTTGCATATATTACATGAATATGGATACAACTCAAACGAACCTTGTTAATGTTCTACTATTTTTTTCAACAGAACCAAAATTGTATCCAAGTAGACAATCCCTTAGAATTGAACCACGTAAGTATTTTTTGATGACATGTCATAAAAGGGGGGGGGGGGGGTCATTGCCAAGTATTCTTAGCCAATTTAGCTTTAAAGGATTTAGTAACTTCTATGTCAGAGTAAGAGCTCTATACTTAAAGATTTGATTTGTTTTTCTTCAAGCATGTTTTTCTCAAAAAAAAAAAAAAAAAAAAAATTTAAAGCTCCATACACTGTACTTCTTTCTGCTTATGACCAACTTTAAATATTTTGTAAATCTAGGAGGCAAATCATTAAAGGATGAGGACACTTTAAAGTTTCTTGAGATTGTTGATGAGGAAGCTCAACTATACTTGAAAGATTTGGGTGAGAAATGTTGAATTTCTTTTCTTTGAGCCTTAATAATTGTATACTTTCTAAGTCATCAATTCACCTTTTTGGCAATAGCTTGGATTGTGTTATGGTCACAAAAAAGTTCAGACATCGTTCTCGGATTTCCATACACATTCACTGACTTTAAAAGATATAATTTAGGTAGATTTCTTTAGTTAGCTATCTTAACAGCAGTAAGAAAAGCTTCAATCAAGCTAGAAAAATGATCATTTACTTGTATTAATTAGAGAACTAACTAAACGAACCAAAGTAAATAGTTCATTTAGAGTCAGTACATTTGTACGGAAATTCAAGAACAATGTCCGAACTTTTTGGTGACCTTAACACAATCCAAGCTAGTGTCGAACAGGTGAATTAATGAATGGTTTAAGAAAATACTTGTTTGGTAATAAGTTTGAATTTCATTATTTATTTGGTTTTCAGGTCCACAGATTGGTTGGACAACAGTGAGTTGGTTTTATTGTCAATAGCTGTCATAAAATGATATAACACAATGACATTCTAATGTACTCTTTAGGTTGTAGCTAGTTTATAAAGCTTTTTATCTGTCATTATAAAAGCAGTTTAGACACTTTAACCATGAACTTAAGTTCCCTATAAAATGGAACACTGAGTAAAAATGATGTGGAGGAATCCATGCCGAATGGTAAAAATGTCAATCTTATTTCCAATTGATTGGCTAAAGTTCTAATTTACAGTATGCAATTTAAAAAAAAATGTTCGTCCACTGTTCTAGTGTCCTCTAATAATTATAGAATAATAGTTTTCGTATGACTGTCAAAAGGGCAAGGTTTTGACATGGCAAGGGATATGCCAGACCAACCACATAGTTATTGGTTGAGAAATATTTACAATCCATTGCAATCAAATACCCAGAACACAGTGCAGACACAGTCACGCCTAGGTCATGACACTTCAGACCAATCACATTGCATGTCAGGGGGGAAATCAGCCAACCAAAATTCTAGAACACATCACAGCATGACACACCTTTGACACTGAGCTTTTCACAAGATTTATGCAGTTGCTTGGGTAACAAAAAAAGGAATGCAGCTATAATTCCTGGCATTCTCTGGTTGATAGCATATGATGGGCAGGGATTCATTTTATCAATAATATCAATATTATTTTAAGCTCATTCTCCTTCAACATCTAGGTGTTTTTGGCTGAGTATGCAGGTCCTCTAGTGCTGTACCTTCTACTCTACACCAGACCTGCATTGATATATGGACCAGAGGCTAGTGCACAACCCATAGCACAAGTAGTACAGTGAGTATTTTGTATTTTAAAATATTTGAAATATGATATGGGTTTTCAATGTTCCTGGAATTCCTGGAAAAGTCCTGGCTGGAATTTTGGAACTCCGTAAAAGTTATATTTTTGACATGATCTCCTGGAAATATTTGAGAAAATACTTTTTTCTTGGTTAGTATACTCATTCCATTATGTCTGTTTTACTTCAGTATTGCGGCTGCCTGCTGGGGCTTCCATTATGCCAAAAGGATTTTAGAGACTCTGTTCATCCATCGTTTCTCTAAGGGAACCATGCCCATTTCAAATCTTATCAAGGTGAATAACGACTTCCACATCAGAAGGCTGTACAGAAAATTGCAACTACCATGATGATAAAATGAAAAAAAAAATTACTTACTTGTAATTAGTGATGCCTCAGAAGTTATGATAAGCCTGCATATACTGTAGTGTTGTCAAGAGAGTGAAGAGTTGTCAATAAAGAGTTTTTAAATTGACTTTTCTTCTCCCACAAACAGCAAACTTGGGCACGTTTTCATCGTTTTCCTGTATTTACTTCTCACCTTTTGCTTCTCACCAGATACAAATACTCTTTTGTTTTTCTACTACTTGGACTTTTTTGCGATTATTTTAAGCCATTTAAGATAACTTTTAAATGGTCAACTGACATTTCACGTTTGCTGTGAACGTAAATCTTAAACTCTCTAATACTGTCATTACCATCTGAAATCTAAAATCTAAAGTGTTTTTAACTCCAGGGACGTGTATGGCTTAATGCCTTGACAGGTTTTGCAACCTAAGGCAGCCGATAGATCACAAATAGAATGATTGATACCAAATACATGGATAACAATTTTTCTTTTTTCTTTTCCATTTTTCAATTGTAGAATTGTAGCTATTACTGGTAAGTATTCCCAGAAGTAACCATTGTGCCTATACCCTTTGAAAGTAGCTGCTATCACTACCTCATCCTTTCATACATTCATTAATTTTTTAATTCATCCTTCTTTTCATCTGTCTGTCTGTCCGTCCCTCTTTCACTTTGTCTGTTAATCTGTCTGTCCATCCATCCACCTATTTATCCATCTGACCGTCCTTCGGTCTGACTGTGTACCTTTCTGTCTGTTAGTCTGTCAGGCTATATGTCTGTCTGTATATCCATATGTCTGTCTGTTCATCAGTCTGTCCGTCAGTCTCTCTGTCTGTCTATCCATGTGTCGGTTTGTCTGTGTGTCTGTTCATCAATGACATATTTATCTGTCTGACTGTCAGTCTTTCTGTCTATCCATCTGTCTGTCTGTCTGTCTGTCTTTCTTGGTCTATTTTTCTTCGTGTTTCTGTCTATCTGTTGTGCTGACCAAAATTTTAATCCCTACTTTGTTTATCCTCAGTCAGACTGACTTCCATTTGTTATTGTAGGGGATTTGGTTTTCTTGTAGGCTACTTTATCAACCATCCACTGTACACTCCCCCAAGTGAGTCCATACAGTGTCTTTGTATTTGAATATTTTACAAATACTATAACTCCCTAACAATACCACACCTCTGCTTCCCAATAATTCTTGTAGTTTCCTAGTCATAAAATCATTGAGGCATATTTATATCCCTTTCAAATAATTTTGTGAAAATTGTGCTATTATTTAATTCACCTTTTTAGCGCTAGCTTGGATTGTGTTACGATCACCAAAAAGTTTGAACATCGTTCTCCCATTTCTGTATAAGTTCACTGACTTTAAAGAGAAAATTTAGGTAGATTTCTTTAGTTAGCTCTCCTAACAGCAGTAAGAAAAGCTTCAATCGAGCTAGAAAAGGATCATTTACTTGTATTATTAGTACTTATTTAGAGTCAGTACACTTTGTACGCTAATTCAAGAACAATGTTCGAACTTTTTGGTGACTGTAACACAATCTATAACTATGAATTCATACCACATGACAGCTAGTGCCGAAAAGGTGAATTAGCACTCATATTAGACAGTAAGTTATCTACTGTCTTACTGTGATTCTCAATGTTTTTCAAACTCGGTCATTGCAAGTTGATCATTGAATTAAATTCTTGGATTCTTAGTGTCAGCAGTCAAACATGTAAAAGGTGCCAACTGACATTGTTCTTAATTGCATGCAACCAATTTCACAACATCAAGCCGTTGAGATGTCTGAGTATTCAGAACATTGAGAATTGCAGTATTAATGTGAAGCATTTTAATTAGCAAAACTGACTTTACTAATTATGGATATCATTAATTTTCATTTTTAATAGAATTTGGCGATGCCCAAGTGTATGCTGGTCTGGCTGGATTCCTGGTAAATACGTTCACACACAAACACATCCAGGTGATCTCACCTCAAAGGACAAAGGATTATTTGTCAAAGCCAACAGTTCCTAATACCTAGTCTCCTATTTTATAAAATCACAATAATTAAAATGATGGGACACGAGGAGTACAATTAAATCCCAAATTGTACTCTGTACTCCCTATATAATTTGTATTGGTGTTTGATATCTTTGTATCTAACTTCAATATATTAATAATTAGATCTTAATAATATATTATAGTATTTTTTCCCCTTTATAGTTCAATGAGCTTGGAAACTTTTCTATTCACTGTGCTCTAAGAGACCTAAGACCAGCAGGTACATCTTACCTGTGCACCAAACTTTTATAGAGTTTCTTATAATATATGTTTGGAAGCAAGGGCAGATCCAGGGGGGGGGGGGGGGGAAGGAAGTGGGTAACTAACTGGTAACGTTTTAAGTGGTTCAGCCCCCAGTGTTTCTGCCCCCAATGGTTCAGCCCCCAGTGGTTTAGCCTCCAGTGGTTCAGCCCCCAGTGATTTAGTCCTCAGTGGTTTAGTCCCCATTGGTTAAGCCCCGATTGGTTCAGCCCCCAGTGGTTTAGTCCCCAGTGGTTTAGTCCCCAGTGGTTCAGCCCCCAGTAGTTTAGTCCCCAGTGGTTTAGCCACAAGTGGTTCTGCCCCCAGTGGTTCAGCCCCCAGTGGTTCAGCCCCCAGTGGTTTAGTCCCCAGTGGTTTAGTCCCCAGTGGTAGGGTCACCCATCCCCATGTTCAAATGTCAGTAAACTTGCATTTTCAAAACATAAATGTGGCTATGCCTATTTACTGAAGATTTAAAACTCCAAGTAAACCCCTAAACCACTGGGGGCTAAATTCCACCTTGAATCTACAGTACTAACCACTGTAATTCATTTAACCAGGATCAAAGGAGCGTAGGATTCCTTACCCTAACAGCAATCCAATGACACAAATGTTCAATTTTGTGTCATGCCCAAACTACACATTTGAGGTATGTGTATGAAGTTTTTTAGTTATATATATATTCTGACTGATACTGTATATAATTTATTATCTGTGATGATCCTTCCCTTCATATATTCCACTTGTTGACCCATCTCTCTCTCTCTCTCCCAACCATCTGTAGTATATCTGTTCCTCAATCCATCCATCCATCTTCCCATATTTCTATTCATCCTCTAATCCATTCTCCCATCTATCTTTTTAATCCCATCTGACTGTTTCATCCCATCCATCTGTTTTATCCAATCCATCCATCTATCTACCCCATCCATCCAGGTTAGCTCAGTTGGTAAGAGTAACTGGGGGACATAAAAGAACCACCGAGGACGTAAAAAGAAACCCTGGCAGTGACTACCCTCAGTGCCTACACTTCATACTAACCATCTCTCATGCTTGTAAATTGTATAAAACAATCTGTCATTCACAACTCCATGTAAAGCGCCTTTGATTATATCCACATAGTAAAGGGCGCTATAATATATATCATAAATCATTATCCCATCCATCTATTTATCCCATCCATCTATCTATCTATCCCATCCATCCATCCATCTATCCCATCCATCCATCCATCTATGGCAGGGCTTAGAATAATGGTCAATCAGTCACCAGCCATGATCACAGGCCAAATTAGTTTTAGTTTAGTCATATCTAATTTCTTGCTTAGTGTTGCTGATAAAAATGACTGGAGAAGTAAAGATCTAACAGCACAAGTCCCAGTTCTTGCATTCTGTTTTTTCAAAAAATCATTTTATATTTAGCTATTTATATATAACCCCTTCATCCTTCCAGCACACACACCATTAAACATTATGCTCTTATGCCCCTGATTTAGGAATATTTTGCTTTTTTCGTCAGTCAGTTAACTACTATTTTTGTCAATTTACATTATATCATAATAATATTTGAATTAGATTGGAGCATGGATCTGCTTTACACTGATGACACAAACCTTAGGAAGTAAGTTAAATATTCATACTCTCATCTTTAAATATTTAGAACTGGATAAATTGAACATGTTTTTGAATAGAAAAAAAAAACTTTAATTGGTTCACATACTGTACTATTTTATATTCAAATACAAGATAATTTACAGTGGGATTATAATAACGGGGGCCACCTTAACAGTGAGAAACTTATGAAATTATAGAATGAAAACAATACAACATTTCAATTAATCTTCTCATTCCCACAAGAATAATAATGATGATGGCTGTTTAGCTTTTTACATGTAACATCAGGGTGAAATAACAGTTCTCGTGAAGTCTAGGTTTCTGATTGGCTTAGACCACCCAAAGTTAAAATGCATTCAATTTTCATTGTTCATTTTTATTGGTTTCTAATCTAGCTTGTTGTAGTGTCCCCGAATATTAATAGTAGTTGCACATAATGCTTGTATTTTTCGCAGCTGCATTCTTCACCATGGCCGGCACGTACCAGATGGTCCTTTGGGCTGAAGGGAAACATCGTAACTACAAGAAAGAATTCAAAGATTACCCAAGACGTCGCTGTGCTGTTTTCCCATTTTTTATCTCATAAAACACATTATAGCATACTTGTATAGTACTTGTGTGACAGATGATTTTTAAAATTAACTAAACAATCTCTAGCTGTGACCTGACTTTGATAAGCCCAGAGGTTGTTTCAGTGTTTGATCTGTGAATTAAAATCTTGATGATCAGTTTTGACAGCATTTTGAAGGTCTTGAAGAGGTTTGCAGTACTGCGTGTTCTGAGTGACACGATATGTACCAATGTAATAATCGTTTCTAGTAAATTATACTCAATAATGTGCACTGGAAAAAAGTACCAGGATCACATTCTTTCCAAGCAGTTACATTTTGACTTTGAAATAGAATATTTGAACAATCTATGTGAAATAAATATAAAGATGAATAAAAAGAAAACTAGTGAAATTGGAAATTCAATTTGTTTTTGCCGTAAACTGTGTTTTGCAATCAAATGAAAAAGAGACAAATGAAAGAGAGAATGAGAGAGAATAAGATCAAACATAAAAAAAGGAAGAAAGGGTTAGAATGAATGAATGAAGGATAGAAAACCAGAGTACTGTTCTGAATCAGTGGCGTAGAAATGATGTCACTTCAAAACTTAGGTGTCATGAAGCCTACAAAAATTGACCAGCAAGAAATAAAAACATGCCTGCCATTGCAATAACAATAGAAAAACTCATTCATTATTGTCAATGTTATCAAGTGCTTATTAATTTCAAGGAGAAAAGTGACGGCTTTTTTCTCCAAATTTCCTAAATCACTTGAATTAGGAAAAGAGAAAGGAAAAAATATGGAATAATTGAAGAAAAATACAGAAAGGAGAACGAAGGAAGATAAACAGAAGTTTCTCTTTTCGCCACACCCCTTCTCCCATAGTATTTATTCATGACTCCTTATCTACTGGGCTCCCTATGTTACCAGACCCTGTGAGAATAACTGTGTGAGCGTTGTCTAGACAGCAAGACATCTTTTCTGATTGAAGACCTTTACAAAATGGATGCAGAGAAGGAAATCAAGACTATGAAGCTATGTAAGTTGAATTATTTTTGCTTTAATCTCTTTTAAATGAAAATAGAAACGTTGTATGGTCTAAATTCACACTCTGCATGGATCAGATCACATCAGACCAGCTCTGATTCAAGTGCTTATCAAAGGCACGTACTCTTGCGAAATATTCTTTTTCATATCGCTAAAAAATCAAAAATGTTTAGACGCTAAGAATGCTCGATATAGCTGAATGCGTGTTTGCATTGCTTATCTTTTAAACACAGTTTTCGATAGCCGTGTTAATGAACTTGAACTAATGCACGAAGCTTATTTAATTGTGTAGACTTGTTGCAATTTCTTTGGGACCTTTATTATCTTAAAGTGCTTATAAGCCTTTGCACAATATTTTCAAAATGATTCCTTAGAAAGTGAATAGTTGATTGTGAAAATATTTCATCATTTGAATGTCGGGTCTTTGAGATACAATGGTTTATATTCTAAATATGTTAATGACTATGACGTACCATTTAAGGGATAATTTAGTGCAGTTTTCGTATAACTGTGAAAAGTTCACGGAACGAACACGGTCGTGACACAGTAAGGGATACGCCAGACAAATCGCATTGCACAATAATTTTCTTCTCCATCCAATCAAATACCTGGAACACTGCATAAACATGGCACAGACATGGTCACGCCAACATCACAGCACTTTTAGACCAATCATATTGTGTGTGAAAAAAATCAGCCAATTAAAATTCTAGAAAGTATCACGGTCACGCTTTTCACAGTCATACGAAAACTGCTCTAATATACAACACTGCACTGCTTCTGGATTACAGTATTTTAATAGCATCACCCTTTTACTCATGAATCACATAAAGGCTCAATCGCCACAAAATAATTCAAATTTGTTATGTTACGTCTAGTCATTAACCTTCGTTTCTCAAAGACCCAACATTCAAATGACGAATTATTTTCACAATCAACTATCCACAATTTAAAGAATCAATTCTGAAAATACTGTGTAAAGGCTTAATATAAGCACTTAAAGTGCCATTAAATATATACCAAATAAATGAAGTTATTTTTTCCGGTCTGATATCCTAAACATATACATGTATGTATTTTATATATGATATGACAGGTCTCATAGTTAGTGAATGTGAATAAAGGGTTTGTTGTCCATTTATGCTTATTAGGGGAGTGGAGGTATAGTATGTAGTTAAAAATAGGATATAACTAGCTAAAACTAGTGTGAGCTGCGTCGGTGTTTCTAATGAAACAGTAATGATGAAAAGGTAAATTATACACCGTGAAAAGATGAAAAAACTTACTGACGTTTCGGACGCTAGTCCTTCGTCGGAGTAAAAGAGCTTTTACTCCGACGAAGGACTAGCGTCCGAAACGTCAGTAAGTTTTTTCATCTTTTCACGGTGTATAATTTACCTTTTCATCATTACAGTTAAAAATAGGTATCATTTTAATTTCTACCCTATTTTGCAATAAACAAAAAGGAAAAAAATTAGCTTCACCTCCCTCCCCTCACTCCTGATTCCTACTGACAGTCCTTGACTGTTTGATATCTAGATTCTGATGTGGAAAGGATTTATAAACAGCTTGAGCAGGTAATAATTTATCATAATATATTACTAATATTAAATATCATGATTAATTGTTGAATATATTCAGAATGTATAATTCTGGGCTTTCAAGATTAGCAAGACTCCATGGTATATATGTTTAGATCTGATAATTCAACATTTTTTCTCTGAAGATGAAGTAATTATCAGTGAAAATTCAATATTCACTGCAGTTAATCTTTGAGTGTTGATAATTCAGTCGATAAATCACACCATGAGTCTTCTGTGAATAATGGTTTTTACAGTGAAAATGGCTCGAAGCCATTCCGGCCATTAATGGTGTAATTATTCAAATATTTAAATCTATTATTCTCGATCTCTGAGAATACAAAGACTCAGCATTCAAATTGATAACCAATTCAAAACTCAAATTCTGATTGGATTATATGGTGTTCCTCGTATGGTAGGAATAATCCAATCATAATTTGAGTCTTGAATAGGTTATCATTTTCAATCCTTAGTCTTTGTACTGTATTCTTGGAAAGAATCATAAATTTCGATATTCAAATAATGAAACCAATAATGGAATCTAGGGGGTAAGCTTGAGTCGCTTTGACTGCACATACTATTAATTTACAGGTAGTTATTTACAGCCATTTTCAATCACACATTCTAGCAATTGTTTCCCTCACAGCAAAGAAGCTGTTGGTGGATGTCAATCAAGGCATTTCTGTGACATTCTATAGGCACATGCCCATAATAGCTGTCATGGTTTTCGGACAATGTTATTGAAATGCCTTGTGATTGACGTCCACCCAAATCTTTGTTGTAACAGAAACGGTTGCTAGAGGGTGCGTGTGATTGAGAATGGCTGTAAGAACTTTGAAAACATCATTGATGCATTTCTAAGATTACTATTTATTTTGTATTTTGAAATTAAGCAACGCAATCAAAAAATACAGGTATATGTGTGCAATCCTATATTCACCTGTAGGTGATTGTCAAGTAATTTATAGTCTAGAGTTCTTGCATGATGAACTAGTGTGTGTGATTTTCTCAATCACCTACTGTTGTAGGTAACGAACTTCATTTATAAATGTCTTATAGTTAGGCTATAGCAGAACAGATGCCTTAAAACTAGAAGATGTAAACAAGTTTGACGAGTATCACTACCTTGGTACAGATGCGGTGATGCATTGTATTAAAGAGCTGGGAATAAAGTATGTAAAGTGTACAAATCAATAACTAACTGGGAACACTTGTGAATAAAACTGATCAATCAGATAATAGTGAGCAAATAGAGGTGGAACTGATTACAGTGTTAGCGCCGTGTCACATAAAGTAGCATAGGTTTTTGATTCATTTAAGGAGATTGTCCATGATAAGATTTTATTCTTAAATCTCTTTTTTGTTTTTTGCATCATTGAATGAAAAATATGAAAAAAACTATGCAATTGATCAATCTATCAATTCATTTTTTTCCAGCTCTTCACACAAGGTCCTTGACTTTGGATCGGGTTTAGGAGGTCCTGCTCGTTTTATTGTGGCCAAAACCAACTGTGAACTACTGGCAGTTGAATTACAAACTGATCTCAATGATACAGCAGTAGACTTAACTAAAAGATGTGGATTGGATGCAAAGCTAAAACATCTTTGGGGAGACATCTTGAAGCTTGATATGGGTGAGTTGAGATTCGTAAAATATTTTAGAACTAGTTTTTAAGCTAGTTTTCCAGTTTCATTACTTCATAGTGTAATTCCCTCGAGTGTAATTATACCTCTATATAATATCTCTCTCTCAATAAACGCTGTCGTTGCCAAATAGGAGATAGGCAATAGGCGATAGACAAAAAGCAATAGGAGATAGGTCTTTACAAGCTCCAAGGATAGCTGCAACGATTTTGGTTTTTATTCTCGTCAAGAACACATGGATCTTGAGTGTTGAGACTGATTCATTGTTCTTTGGCTTTTGGTGATGACAAAGTTTTTAAAAAAAAAAAAGCTCTAATATATCTTCGCATTCTAGTAGTGCATAAAAAAGTACATGAATAGGGATGTAGTAGGTTTTATTTAAATAAAGAATTTTATTTTTAAGAAAGTTTCATGTATCACTTGGTTTGAATCATGGTTAAAATCATTTATAAAGCTAATCAATTTTGCATATTTTTATGGGTAAAAAAAAGAATATTATTTTTCTCTCAAAAAAAGCCATGATATTCTCTGCCAGGGCCCTATGTATCTATGGGAGGGCCTTCTGCTTTTCCTCTCCAATATTTGTAACATCCTTGTTTGCTTCTTTCTTTGTACCCTTTATTTTGGTCAACAAATGCTTTCCCCTCCCCTATCCCCCCAAGGAACTCAGGAATCAGCCTTTCTATGTCCCTCATGTAAGCAAGAATACACAGAATACAATTTGATGTGCTATTTATTCCCATCTTTTAGAGTCTGGCTCCTTTGATTTCCTTGTCAACTGGCTGGTCATTCTTCACATTGAAGACCGCAAGACTCTCTTTAATAACTGTGCTAGACTCCTCAAACCAGGTGGAAAAATGTATGACAATCATGTTACATGTCCTTTATGCCCCCAGGAGATGATCTACCACGGTGGGGGGGGGGGGGGGTATTATGTTAGCGCTCCTGGCTTTGGTGCAGTGCTAGCGTTCCTGGCTTTGGAGCGGAAGGTCCCGGGTTCGATCCCTGACTCATGCCAAAATTTCCCCCTCCCCCTTAAATTCATATTCCCTAAGGTTTGTTCCATTTATTTCTAGGTACACAGAGGATTTTTACAAACTCGGTGATTATGATGATAACTTTAGTCGCATGCTAAAGGAGGATTTGTTCATAGCTTACCTGCCCACGAAGGATGAGTACGTGAAGCAATTGGAACAAGCTGGATTCACTGATATCCAGGTACAGTATATAGCACTAAAAGTATAAACTAAAGAGTACCAAACAAATTTTTCCGGATTTAATCCCAAGGATCTTTTGCCCGGAATAACCTTGTTTCCATGCACTATTACTTATCTATATTTCTGTATCTTCATATAATCGAAAACGTTCCCCCCCCCCAGAAATAATCCTTTTAGGGGCTCAGTGCAAGGGGTCTATATGAGGTTCATATTTCAATGTCTGATCTTTACTAGAGTTTACTTTACTGGGTTGCAAGCATTCCAGAGAGAGTCAAAAGACAAAAACATGGCGGCCATTGCGGTGCCGTTAACAATGGATGCTAATGAGAAACCGGGGGGGGGGGGGGGGGGGAGTACTCACATATATGGACTATGCGAAATATAACCCTTTTCGTTTTCTTTAGTTTGTAGACGTCACAGAAGAATGGACTACATTTGTCAGCAAAAGGGTTGAAGATTTTCACGCCGGGAAGGAGAGTTATGTCAGTGTTTTTGGTCAAGCGACGTACGATGGCTTAAACCATTTCTACACCTCTGTTAATAAATCCTTCAAGTCTAAAGCAGTTGGCGGTTGTAGAATAATAGCCACTAAAAAATAAATGATAGATTTTTTTGTATTGTTTCCGATACTCGCTGCAGTTTTTGTTTTTCTGGTGCTGATTGCGAAATTTTGTGCGGGTTTTTTTGCCATGCCAACGCGATAGGAAATTGCAGTGTATGTCGTCTCCGTGGCAACGGCAGCCAATGCTGTCTCGTGACAGGTCTATTGACGCTGCAGCAGCGTGTAACGTACAGCACAAACTGAAAAATGTTGCAAGACAAGTTGCTGTAATCGTTGCAAAAAGTAGAATTCGTTTCGACTTTTGGCAACGATTGCGTCTCCTTTGCACCGTGTAGACACTCTTACAACTTGTGTCGCAATGCTGTTGCAAGACAAGCTGCAGAGAAAATTGCTCTGTGTAATCGTGCCTTAAGCTAAGGCTCGATGCCCTGTAGGTTACACGCGGCAATGCTCCATGCAACTTGTTGCATAGAAAATTGCTCCATGTAATGGGTGATTTTACTTGAGATTCTTGCAGGAATTTCTTTTTCTTGATTCAAAAAACACAGTATCATTATGCTGATAAATAGCGGTGCCCTTGGTAACATTTTATGCGACTTGTCTCAAATATGCGAGTTATGCTGCACTCATTAAAGAACGATGCAACAAAATTCCGACCAAAGCTGGAAGTGAGATGTTTGACAAAGAAACGAAAATCCTAGATAGCAATTAGATTTTCTCTTGCCGTAACATCTAAGGCGAAATAATATAATGTATCACAGTTATCGATAATATTGGTCACAAAGATATGATTTTTTCCTATTTTTCTAGTTTTTGGGACCAGGATTTCTTGGCCTTCCGGTATAAGAGCGCATGCGTTCAAAGACTTGCCAACAAAAAAAATTGTTCCCGATTTGAATATTATGTTTTGATGAGAAGGAAACAGAACTCTGTTTTAAAGCATGATTTTCATAGCCTGTAAACAAGGCTCTCTTAAGGGGGGAAGGAAAGGAGGCCCCCTCCCCGGAGAGGCTCGTTAACAGGCTAGATTTTCATTGATTGCGCATGCGCCAAAAAAGTGGATTATGCCAGAGCCCTCGTACCTCGCCGCAGGCCATTTTTAAGCTTAGTAGGCTAGATGCAACGTGCAACTAAACTTTTTTCACCAACTTTTTTTAAAATTGCTGTTAGTCAAAATACCACAAAGTCCAATTATTTTTGAGATTCTAAGGAAAGGAGTAGAATTTGTCGGATAAAAGCGAACTTGTGGACGATATAGACAGTTTTCTTGTTTTTTTGACAGGACAGTAGGGCGCATAGACATATTTCCGTGAAAGAGCTAACAAAATTATACAAATTAGTGCGAAGTGTTTTGTAGGTCTAGGTCAACTGAGCTTACTAATTTGTGCAATTTCTTACAAAGTTTTTCATAAATACGTATTCTATACGTTCTATATATAATTGAGACTATTTAAAATCCATTGAATTTAGATTTCAACAATTAATTTTCCAACGATTTGTTTCTTACTTTTTGATTGACGGAAGCCAGAATCTTTAATCGCGTAATTATGAAAGAATAATGAAATCTTGCAGTATCAATTTGCGTCCAAATGATATTCCAAGTAGCTGAAAGCTGTAAAACAGGTGAGTTTTTTTAAACTACAAGTGTTTGTGTGCTTTGCGTGTTAATTGTTTACTGTATTTTGATGGTCTTAGGAAGTGGCCATTCACGTGTTTTAACAGCTTTGTGTATTATTGAAACGTGCTATTTTTCTTTTTTTTTTCTTAAGAAAAGCCGTTGTTATTTGAAAGCTGAAATATTTTCTTTCTATTATGCATCATTTATGTTTTCTTTCCTTCATTCCTTCTTCTTTCGTTATGTTATCTTTTATTTCCTTATCTGGTTTGTTACTTTCGTCATTTAGCTATCGGCGTTCTTTTCTACTTTCTTTCTCTTAAGCTTTGATTTCAGTTTTCTCTTTTCTTTTTTTTAAATGTTCATAGTTCTAAGATTTTTTAATGCTGTTTTCTCCTTTCTCTCGCATTTCTTCCTTTTGTTTTTATCATATTAAAATTGCCAAAATTCTATCGAATCTAGCTATTACATATAAAGCTTTATTCACACAAGCTTCCATTTTCTAGCACCTAGTTTCTGTTTTATAGTTAATCTTGGTTTGCTAATATCCTTCCCTTGCTTCCTTAGTCTCAAGTACCGAAAACTGTTGTGCAAATGTGGCTTAATCTCAGAAGTGTTTTCGTCAAGAATAAGCTACGAAACACTCAAAATACATCCTGTCATTTCCCACGTGCCGTAACGCTATAAAAGGGCAAGTCGTGCTTGATAAGCATTGCTTTTTAACTTGGATGTGGACGGCAACGCTTGGTAGGTGAGTACAATACACCCGTTTTGCATTAACAGGTCATTTGACCCTACCTCCCGTAAAAAGAGACGTTGGGTCAAAATGAACATCGGAAATCGAAACAATGTTCGCTATAGGAGAATTGGCATTGAAAAAAAATCGAATATTTATAAGGATTTGTATAAGAAAATGTGCTGGATGGCAAGCTTTGCACACCCATACCAATCCTTATACTCGATTTTGTATTCAATACGTAACCACGCATTTCTCCTGTGTTACATGTTATAAGCTGAGACTTTGCCTTCTTACTAATAATGAGGTGCTTTTTTTCATTTCTGGTGTTCATTTTGACACAACGGGTCTTTTTAGGCCGGGGGGGGGGGGGGGGGGGGGTAGGATCACGTGACCTATTGTTGCAAAAGGGATATTTCTTGAACACTTTTTTGAAAAATTTCAAGGTGAAGGACATGAGGAGTTTCTTGCCAACCATGATGTAGGGCAGGAACCGGGAAATGCAATATCTATTTTGTATACTAGAGATTTCATTCCACAAAGAGAAGGAATCGTCTATCGTCTTAACTACTATGTGGCTGCAATAAAAACCCAAATGATTCTTGCAGCTATAACGAAAAAAAGAAACCTCATGAATGCAATGCTGTAAAGTGAATTGTTAGTAGAATCGATCGCAGATATCAGTTACACTCTATTGCCTTTAAACAATTGTTTCATTTGGGTCAGTTTCTATACATTACGATATTGACCCAAATGCCTCGACTTAAAACAGTTGCTTGAGGGCAATATAGTGTAAATTTGCTATTATGATTTATAACAAAATAACAATTAATATGCTCAATGACGACTCCAAGATCTTTGAGACATTATCTCAATTGTGCAATTTTACTTTTTTAAATTCATTTCTTTTGAAATTGCCTCGTAAACTGTTAATGATAATCGACGCCATTGCTGTAACGAGGCTTTGTATATTTGCCTTGAGATTCAAGACGACCGCCGCATCGACGAAGAATCCATTTCCTTAAACTTGAATTTCATAATGATACTTTTTGTATGTACACTCACTTCTCAACTGGTGTCTCTGGTTCGATTCCTGGAATCAAAACCTCAAAAACTAACACGATATATTTAAACTCGGTCTGTGCGATACCAAGCCCTGACTAATCCAGGAGATCGAACCCGAGGCCCCTTGAGGTAAGAAGCGAGTGCCTTATCGCGTGTTAAGCCGAACACCCTTGTTTCCCTCAACTAACAGTCTTTTTTTTACAGAGAACGCGTCAGCATAATGTTCACAGGGATCCTTGTATATTTGTCAATTCTATTCGCATCTTGCTCAGCAGGTTAGTAGACTGCTTCAGTATCACGGCTTCTCAGTTTCTGGAGGACCTTTGACAACGTTCCTTTTTAACGACATCATAATTAAGTTATCATGTTCCATGGTTCTTTTTCTCGATCGTTTGCTATGGGGTTTCTCTAGTTCTCCATGAGTGCTTACCATTTAAACCCATCCATTTGGTTGGAAATTCATTCGCAAATGGTAAATTTGTAAGAAAAGAGCGGGAAACTTTGACTCATTCGAAAAGCAGCACACGCGTCCACCGAAAGAACCGAAAAGAGTGGGAAAAGTGGATTACCTCAATCGGAAGACCGAGTTTTAGGGAACTTTTCGATCGGAATGATGCAATGCTGACCAGAATTTCTGGTTTTTCTGGGTACCGCATTTGTTTTCTTCGAATTCCTCCGTTTTTGTTTTTGTCTTTTTTTTTTCTCCGAAAAAAAAATCCTTCATTTTTATTTCAGGTAAAGGCATTTGCTATCCGAAGTATGGCTGCTTCCACAACGACGCTCCATTCAAGCGTCCTCTAGTTCCATTTCCAAACCCAGCAGATTTGATAGGAACAAAGTACCGCCTCTACACTCGTGCCAGTCCTCTAAAATCATTCATTATTGATGACACCGACGACGCCAAGCTTCTTAACTCGGGCTACGATGGACAAAAGAGAACTATTCTTGTTATTCACGGATTCATAGGTGCATATTCGTAGGTGAAATAAGGGAAAGTTTATTTAATTTTGAATTGTGGGGGGAGGGGGGATGTAAAAATTTGGCATACATACAAGGGTGGCTCTTAATTTGAAAATGTTTCACTAAAACACTTTGGGGGACGAGGTGGGTGAGGGGAGGCTGTAAAAATATTCAACCCCCAATTTATTCCTTCTGACAAAAAAACGAGGAAACTAGATATAAATAATTCGATCTGGGAATTAACTACTGAAGGTGAAGGGAAGGTAAGCTAGCCCATGATGCTATGGAAAAGGGGTGAATTCTTATGAGAATTCCCCGGCAGTGTCATGTTTGTGGATTCATGTATACAAGATACAAATCTTATTATTTTAGAATAAATGTTTCGCTATGCTAGACATGGCACATATTTCTATGTGGTTTTCAATCATTACCAAGGGAGTAACAAAAGGCACAGCGGCCATGTTGGATGATATAACAAAATAATTTATTGACAATTCCTTGTTAAATTCAACCAAGATGGCAGCAATGACAAATGCAAACAACGAATACTCTTGATTTTCTTCGTAGAACATGGACAAATTCCTTGGATGAACCGCATCAGACAAGCACTGCTCCAAAAAGAAGATGCCAACGTGATACAAGTAGATTGGTACAAGGGAGCAAAGATACCTTACGAAACAGCTACTGCCAACACTAGGATGGTAGGAGCACAGGTGAGTTGTAAATCCATCTCTCCACACTTATAGTCTCATCATCATCACGTCATCATCCTCATTATTATCATAATTATCATCATCATCGCCATCATCACCATTATCATCACCACCAGCATCATCATCATCATCATCATCACTAGCATTATCATCATCATCATTATCATCATTATCATCATCCTCGCCATCATCACCATTATCATCATCATCATCACCACCAGCATTATCATCATTATCATCATCATCATCATCACTAGCATTATCATCATCATCCTCATTATTATCATCATTATCATCATCATCGCCATCATCACCATTATCATCATTATTATCATCATCACCATTATCATCATTATTATCATCATCATCGCCATCATCACCATTATCATCATCATCATCATCATCATCACCAGCATTATCATCATCATCCTCATCATCATCATCATTATCATCATCATCGCCATCATCACCAGCATCATCATCATCATCCTCATCATCATCATCATCATCATCATCATCACTAGCATTATCATCATCATCCTCATCATCATCATCATTATCATCATCATCGCCATCATCACCATTATCATCATCACCATTATCATCATTATTATCATCATCATCGCCATCATCACCATTATCATCATCATCATCATCACCATCACCATCATCATCATCATCATCATCATCATCATCCTCATCATCACCATAATTTCTCGAAACGCATTGATTCGAACAAGGTCTTCAAAATCACTCGCAACCGAGATATCAAGGCTCTTAAAATTTACCAGCTTAAATTGAAGGTTTTGTTTCTTATATTTTAGATATTTGAGTTGATCAAATTTCTAAACAACCGCACCGACAACACCCCTTCATCCTTCTACATCGTTGGTTTCAGTTTGGGGGCTCATATTGCAGGATATGTTGGCAGAAGGATCAAAGACTCTGGTTCTATAAAACTTGGTAGGATTACAGGTAAGCAGCTTCATTAAGTAATTTGAATTGGTTATAGCCGTGAATCCCTTAGCATAATAGACCTCATCGGCTCGGACGTAAGGGACGGGCCACTAGACTTTTGAGAAGGGAAGGGAGGGGGGGGGGAATTTTGTGTTGAGCAAAAACCCAAAAATCGAGCACAGAGTGAAAAACGAATGGGAAAAAATGGGGGATAAGAAGATTGCTAGAAAAAGATTCCAAATTATGTCCAAAAAATATTCCTGCATAGCCATGAGGCGTAAAAAAATTCCTGCACAAAAGAAAAGTTGCCCAACCCCCCTCCTCAAAAATCTAATGGTCCTTCCCTAATGTTTTCCTATTTTCGGATCACGTGTCATTCCCTAGGGTTACATTTCTTTGTTTAGCGGTTGCGCATGAAAAGACACATGGATATGGATATATTGGTCTGAAATGGGTAAATATTACGCCCAAGATAAAAAGGGTCTATTCAGACACTTTGTTGGTGTGTGCTTGGTGTGAAAATAAACGAGTTCTGTGTGCAAGTCAGCGACTTGATGCGGATGTTGTGTCATGCTGTATCATGCGGCTCGCTTTTTTCGTGTGCGTAGAAAGCACTGCTTCAGCCGTTATGCGTTATGCTTCTCGTTTGGCGCTTCCTCGCGTTCCCCGTCATGGTCAGTGGACTCTTTTTGTTTCTTGATTTTCGTGTTAATTGTTTCACTGCCTCATTCATGCGCTTCTAGTAATCTGCTCATGTATTATGCGTACAGCACGAGTGGTTCATTATTCTTGATTTTCGTGTTAATTGTTTCACTGCCTCATTCATGCGCTTCTAGTAATCTGCTCATGTATTGTGCGTACAGCACGAGTGGTTCATTATTCTTGATTTTCGTGTTAATTGTTTCACTGCCTCATTCATGCGCTTCTAGTAATCTGCTCATGTATTGTGCGTACAGCACGAGTGGTTCCAGATTCAAATGGTCTGCAATTAAAATGTCTCGTCATTTGAGTGTGTGCTATTCGACTGTTTGAATCTTCATGGGTCAGTGTTCCGCGTTTGTAATGTCATTTTAATTGTGTGCACTGCGCGACCCATATTAAGTAGCACTAGCGTTCCACGCTTTTTTGGATAATTTAAGACGTTTAATTTTTAAGGGATACCCTAAAAATACCAAAATATGCCGAAGTTTTAATTTTCAATTTTGACACCCTTAAATCTCCCTAATTGCTATACAAATTTTAACCCGAAGTCCCCCTCCCACCTCTCACAGGGCTTATAATGCGTGTAGCTTTTATTATGTTCAACTTCGACTTCTACATCTCTTCCCAGGCCTAGATCCTGCTAGTGTGTTTTTCGTGGAAGAGCATCGTGATGTGAGACTGGACCCTACCGACGCTGACTTTGTGGATGTCATACACGCTGACATAGACTTTCTTGGATCATACACACAGAGCGGCCATGTTGATTTCTATCCAAATGGTGGGCTGGATCAAAGAGGATGTCCTACTGGAATGAAAAATGGTAAGAGTAAATTATATCCCAAAAGTAATAGTCTCCTTTATAGTTCCCAGCGCCATCTTGAAAGGTAACCGTGCCTTTGGATCGAAGCGAGACGAAAGGGGAGCTTTTTTTAAATATATGTATACTTATTTCCATAAAGTTATTCACCAAAAACCTAGAAAGCTGTAATCGCTGAGAATCATCGGGAAATGCTTTATATTCAACAAGTAACGCTTTTGACACAAACTGCAGCAGTTGGGGATGCTCAGAGGAGGTTACCTTGTAACTGGTAGAAGATCTCAAGTCCACCCACAGTTATCAAGCAGTTGTAAAATATAAAATGTATCTAACGCACCATAATCCTTGTCGGTCTCAGCTTTGTAGCTTTTCAGGTGTCTAACTTTATTGAAATAAGTGTATTTGAAGGTTTTATAGAGGCAGTTAATTTCCAGTCCCCTGCGAGATAAATCAGCTTGCAATGATATCTTGCAATGAGACTTTGACACCATGAAGAATTACTCACGTCTCTATCATATTGCAAACTCACCGTTTGTTTGCTTCAATGCACAGGCACGAATACCTTGCTAGATGGCACAGGAAACTGTGAAGGGGAATGTTATGAAGGTTGAGGCAGTCAGACAAGGGTTTTTTCCAATAGGCCATATTTAATTTTGAATCGCGCAAAATTTCTTTTTGGCGGCTCATAAGAACAATCTCTTGTTTGTAACGCTTTTGGATAACGCATCATCTTATCTACTGGATTAGGATTTATTTATTCATCGGACGGCGCTGTTTATGAAATGTTTGAAATCCTTTGACATCTTGAATTTATGGAAATGTAAGTATTTGAACAGGCCAAAATAACGGTGCAAAATTTCCCCCTGATAGTTCATTGCTCCATTTTCTGCAGTATACTCGGTTTCCCAAAGGGCTTTGTGAGCTTTGACACACATTGCCTATAACATGATCACTTAGGAACGACCAAGAGACTGGAGCTAGTTTTTACATTTTTTATCTTGAGATGCTTTCACAAATGAGAAGTTTAAATTTACTGGTGTGAATCGAAAAACTGTGGGCAGCTAGAAATATTCTAGGAGTATTCTATTCTTCTTTGGCCAATCAGAATTGACTTTCTAAACACAAGATAACGGAAAGATAACAATAACACTTCTGATTGGCTATTGAACATGCTTGAAATATTTCTAGGTGCACGCGCTTTTTCGATTCACACTGTAGAACTCGCCCCAACTTCTTGCTCTTCTCCAAAGTGGCCTACTTTTCATTGATTTTGTCATATACTTGACGTCACACTTATTTAAAAGCTCTATATTTTGCATTGTGTCTATCAGGTCCTGTTGATTACATCATTTGCGATCACATGCGAGCCCCCGAGTACTACCACCAATCAGTGCTTGCGGTCGGTAGCAGATGCCCCATGCGGGCTTTCCCCTGCAAGAGCATGTATGACTTTGAACGTGGTTACTGCTTCAAGTGTCAGAGTGAAGAGTGCCCCACCATGGGATACGGAGCCGATGCAGCCCGGGGAAAAGCCTTAGGGAAACATTATCTCTACACCAATGAGAAATCTCCATTCTGTTGTGAGTAAAAAGATATATCCAGTTGAACCGTATAGTGAATTCTTAAAGATTTTAAGTTTTCTTTTTTTCTTACTACAGCTCTCCACTATCACGTGGCCTTCAAGACAGGCCATGGCTGGTTTGCTGGCATCTCGTCCGCAATCCACATAACCATATATGGTTCTAATGGCAACAGTGGCGTCATCCGATTCAAAAAGTAGGTCTTGCAGAAAGGTTGTAGTATACATTTATACATATATCTAATGAGACGCAAGATATTAGATAAGATGCAGAACGTAAAAAGTAACTTATTTGGTCTTATTAATCTTCTATTGAGACATGAGTATTGCATAAAGTCAAGTTAAAGAAGTATTTTCCACAAAATATAGTGGCTAAGCAATCGTATTTAAGTATGTTTTACGTTCTGCATCTCGTTTGATATATCTTGCTTCTCATTAGGTATCTATATAAATGTATACTACTACTTTCTGCAATCAAGTGTATGTATATATTTAAATTAACTTGCTCGCAATATGTTTGAAAAGGGATAGGGATAGGTTTATGGTTAAGGCAAAATATTGTTATCATTTGCAATGGCAGGGCTGAAAAGCGACGGTTGTGGGTAAAAATCGCGGGAGTACTTGTTTGGTGTAAAAAAGGACTCTTCAATTGTACATATTTTTAAAAATTCAATGGCCAAAGAGCAATTAAAAATATCGACAATGGAAGAAAAAGATAGTGTAGCTTTTCAAGCAATAAAGTTTTTTTTTTTGCTTTTTCTTCGTGACAAGATTTTTGTCCAAAGTTCTCGTTCTTCCATTTAAAAGTTAAACCAATGAGAATTTGTTTTACTTTATTTTAGCGGTTTTTGTGAGCATTTAAAGGACGGAAATGCGTAACAACTGAAGAGCTCTTCATTAACAATAACTCTTTGAAAAACCTGAGTGTTGTTCTCCCAAACAACAGGCTGAAGCTCTCTTACCAATCGATCTAACCGTGCGATGGCAATGTTAATTTTTTTTTCTAATGTAGGCGCAATATTAACGATGGTACTGTGGAAGCATTCATTGCCCCGGTTAGTCAGGACCTTGGTGTTCTAACCAAGATCGATGTTAGACATAACGGAATCCCGATCATTCAGAAGTGGTACCTGGAAAAAGTTGTCATCAAGTTCGAAGGATCGAGCATTGCGTAAGTTTTATCGTCGGTGAACAAATGGATGGATGGAAGGAAGAAAGGAAGGAAGGAAGCAAGGATGGATAGATGAATGGATGAATGGATGGATGTAAGGAAGGAAGGAAGGAAGGAAGGAAGGGTGGATGGATGGATGGATGGATGGATGGATGTAAGGAAGAAGGAAGGAAGAAAGGAAGCATGGAAGGAAGGATGGAGAATGGATGGATGGATGGATGTAAGGAAGGAAGGAAGGAAGGAAGGAAGGATGGGTGGATAAATGGAAGGAAGGAAGAAAGGATTGAAGGAATGAAGGAAGGAAGGAAGGAAGGACGGAAGGAAGGAAAGAAGGAAGGAAGGAAAAAAGAAAAGAAAAATGAAAAGGAAAAATGAAAAATAATGGAGAAAAAAAAAGAAAACAAGGGAAGAAGGAAGGAAGAAGCGCAGCAACAAAGGAAAGAAGTGAAGGGGAAAGAAAAAAGGTAAAAAAAGAAAAGGAAAAAGAAAAGAAAACAATGAAAAAAAGAAAGAAAGAAAGAACAAAAGAACAAAAAAACAAAAAAATTAGATAGGAAAGAAATGGGGACTGATTTAATAGTGGTTACTATCTTATTAAGAATATTTCTGCAACTTTCTAATAACTTTTGCGTGTCCTTTCATTCAACGTTAGATACACTGCTTGTTTCAACGCTTGGCTGAACAGTGCAGGTGGCGTAAGGAAGCTTAAGCAGGGAGAACTACCATGCTGAGGAACTACTGCTGAGCATGAGTGTATAAAAAGAATTAAATAAACTACCACTATAAATTACCGCTGGCCATGAATTTTTAACATCAATTAAATAACCTTGCAATCCCTGACCGAATTTCCGCTCACCATAAACCAGATATAAATAGTTCAATGAAGTGCCCTTTTCTGGGATAGTGAACATGGTGTATTATTGTCTAGCTTGGGTACACTATATCAAGCTTTACTCTATATATTATGTCGAAGTTGGAGTAGAGAAAGCTCACTCCATATATGGTATGATCGATTCCATATTTGGATTGTACGGAAAAGCGGCAAACAAAAAGGCCGTCGTTTTATGACGAATTAGACACGAACATTTTTGAAGAAGAAAAGACAAGTAAAAAAGAAAACTTTGAAAAATCGAGGAAGGATACGGGGACGATGCTTAATCGTTGGTCTGCCTCGCAGACAACATGCACAGGGAAATACGACACTCAATGATGTGACATCTTTTGTTCATCATGTTCTTGTTTAATTTGAATTTTGATTATTTCTTCGTCTTTTATGCGGTAAAACGTCAACCCACGACACTGAAATGTTTCGACGTTCCAACTTTAATTTAATAACTTTTTAAAGAAGCAAAAAACTCATTAAGAACAAAAAATAATAGCGTTTATTTCCCGGTCCTTTAGCCCTGTGCTCTGGCCTACGGACAAGAACGAGGGCTACTGCTCGCAAAATGGAGTGGATCCTTTACAAACTATAGAAGTCCCAAATACCTACAAAAATAGAAATACATAATTATAGTCGAGATCGAATCTGGCGGTAAATCGCGAAAAGCTGATTCTTAAGAGAAGCTGTTAGGTTCGCACGTTTGTGAGATCACGCGCACAGGCAGAGTAGGAGCAATAAAACACGGAACGTAACTTTTGATGGATGCGCGCGAATTCAGTTGTTTTCAAGGTAATGTGACGCATGTCAAGAAAACCAAGGATTTCGATTGAATAAGAAGTACGTGATCTTTCTATTTGTCTATTTGGTATACCATGACCATTCTTTTTTACATTATCCAACGGGAGCCCAACTTAAATAAAAACGAATGGCGGGAAAAAATGAAAAAACAAATCGACTTTAATGATTTTTTTATTCGAAATCAAGACAATGTACTCTATATGGAAAATCGATTAAAATTCGGGTTTCGACCCTTGACTCTCCCAGTTAGAAACTTTGTCACGTGTAAACAACTCACCAACTACTGCACAGGACTATTTAGTTGTCAAAAGTCGAATGGAATCCTTCGAGAGTTTTCCATTTTAATTTTGATTTTTGATAATTTTGATTTCATTTTAAAAACAAAAGATTTAACAGATTCAACAATATCAAATTTAGTGAATTAGCTTTGAATGTCTTTCATTCAAATTCAAAGTTTTGAGTTTTTGAGAATTTCAGGTGAAAACAGCATTTGAAAACTGGTAATCTTATGGCGAGCAAAATAGAGCAGGCGCATGTTACGTCATTGCCGCCATCTTGGTTTAACGAAGCATTCCTCATTACCTTCTCTTGTTAGATGAACGGACGGACGCCGTATGTACGGAAGGAGGGAAGTTATGAAATATCAACTCAAGGGTTTCCAATATTTCTTAAATTGTTAATAACTTATAGCTTAGCAGCAGGGGCATTGGCAATGGCAGTTTTTACCTAGCAAGGAATATGGTTAATAGGTCACCTTTTTTAGAAAAAACATCACGTGAAAATCCCATTTCCGTGACACACCTCCAATGGAACGTCAGCATTCGTTCCATCCCGACTGCAAGGCTATGGAAACATTGGTTCTTAAATACAAAACTCTACTGTCTTCTTCCTTTCTGCTACTGGTTTTATTCTGGCACCAAACAAATGGTAAGTGTCTTTTATTTTTAGTAAGAGACATCGATATTGCTCTTTGTTCTTTTTTCTTCAATATCTCTTTAGTAAGGGATGTTTTCCTTCGTTTTGTGCAAGCCAATTTTTAATCTTGATAAGTGTCAGCAGGCTCTGCGCTAGCAAGTTCGAAATCTCCCACAAAATATATAATGCATGTTACAAACTAAGTTTAGTTTTGAGGAATATATACAATTTCTGAAATTAACATTCCATAAAACTAAAACTAAGAATGCGAGTTTTAGTAATATTTTAGAAAAACATGTCCAATATAGTCATTTCAATGACAAATTAAAATGAACTTTGAAACCAGGATTTCAACAATCTGCACGATAAACACCAATGTGATGACCTGAGGTCACTAATCTAAGAAATAAAAATATAATTCTGAGAAAAAATACATTATTTAATACATTAAGTAATAAAATAAAATAAAATAAACATAGTAGATTGAAAAGATGTCAATATACTAAATGGCTCTTTCACTTTCACGACCCAGTTAGTGTCTAGAGGTTTCTTTCTTTTATGAAGCAAGTGTAAGGCTCAGAACTTTATTAGGTAATAAGGCTTTGCACCATCAAGTGATGACAGACATGACTTGAAGCAGGAACAATTGAATTCGGTCTAGTCTGATTTACATTACATTATTGTTATTCCCCCTGTCATGGATGCCACCACGTTCATCATTTCTTTCTTCCTTTCTTTTCTTCCTTCCTTCCTTCCTTCCTTCCTCTTTTTTCTTTGATTGCTTTTTATTTTATTTTAGAATTAAGGATTGACAATTTTAGCTTACGAACAGTAGGAGGTATTCAAGAGAAGACTCTGGAATTTTAAAGCTAAATATTATTCGACGTGCAATGGCACTGGCTTTACATATGTCGCAATTTCACTTTCTAATATTACTTTCTGACTAATTCCAATGTGCTAAGTAATTTGCTGCCGTTGGGTAATGTTTCCGGTTAAGGGAAACCTAATCGCTTAAAATGTAACTGTACTTTGTTTATCGAAGATGACTTAGGGTGCATTGATGGATGGTGGCCATAGGAGGGAGGGATTGATAAATGGGTGGATGGTCGTATGGATGTGTCAGGGATAGGAAGGGATAGATGAATAGCGAATTGATGGTGGACAGAGTGAGAACGAAGACCGGAAGTAAAGAAGGAAAAGAGAAGTAAAGAAAAAAAGCAAGGGAGCAAGGGAGCAAGGGAGCAAGGGAGCAAGGGAGCAAGGGAGCAAGGGAGCAAGGGAGCAAGGGAGCAAGGGAGCAAGGGAGCAAGGGAGCAAGGGAGCAAGGGAGCAAGGGAGCAAGGGAGCAAGGGAGCAAGGGAGCAAGGGAGCAAGGGAGCAAGGGAGCAAGGGAGCAAGGGAGCAAGGGAGCAAGGGAGCAAGGGAGCAAGGGAGCAAGGGAGCAAGGGAGAAAGGAAGCAAAGGTAAAAGGGAGCAAAGGGAGCAAAGGTGAAAGGGAGCAAATCGGGATAGTAGGGAGGAAGAGAGGAGGGATAAAAAAATTGAAGAGCTTCTAAGTTTCAGGAGAATATCAACAACTAATTTTCAGATAATTGAATTTTCGTTTTAGGTTGTCAGAACAGTCCTGTTGGTATAGCAGACAGTAGTATTATACCAGATGGTAGATTTACAGCATCTTCCTATTATGACTATAGACATGTTCCAATGAATGCTCGTCTGAATGGACCAGCCAGAGGATGGGCACCAAAGACAAAAACTGATTCTAATGACTATCTACAGATAGACTTAGGTCAAGTGTATGTTATTTGTGCTGTGGCTACACAAGGTGCGAATGGATTCCCTGAATGGACAACTCAATACAAGATATCAACATCTGTGGATAACAATATATGGACCACTTACAAAATTGGACAGACAGACAAGGTACATCTAAATTTTGTTGATAATTTTTGTTTTGGGAAATATATGAATGGACCAGACAATACAATATATCAACATCTGCTATTTTATTTTATTTATTTAGTCCCCAAAAGACTACACAAATAAAAATATTAATTTGTAAATATACACACAATACGCGTAAAAGAAATTACGAGCGATCAACACAGCACAACACACACACACACACACACACACACACACACACACACACACACACACACACACACACACACACACACACACACACACAAAGAAAAAAGAAGAAAAAAAGAAAGAAAGGAAAGGAAAGGAAAGGAAAGACGAGCATGTGGCAGGAGGCGGTAATAGGACAGAGTTCAAATTGAGTTCTGTTGATAGAATATGGACTACTTTCAGAACTGGGTGAAAGCAGAAACAGTAGGTTATAACGTATAAATTGTTTAAAAACCCCTAAACTTATATAACTTGCTATTATTCTTCTAGTTGTTTACTGGTAATACAGATAGTAATACTGTTGTCAAGAATGTCGTAGATGTTGCTATTTTTCTTCTAGTTGTTTCCTGGTAATACAGATAGTAATACTGTTGTCAAGAATGTCTTAGATGTTACTATTGTTCTTCTAGTTGTTTACTGGTAATACAGATAGTAATACTGTTGTCAAGAATGTCTTAGATGTTGCTATTATTCTTCTAGTTGTTTGCTGGTAATACAGATAGTAATATTGTTGTCAAGAATGTCTTAGATGTTGCTATTTTTCTTCTAGTTGTTTCCTGGTAATACAGATAGTAATACTGTTGTCAAGAATGTCTTAGATGTTGCTATTTTTCTTCTAGTTGTTTCCTGGTAATACAGATAGTAATACTGTAGTCAAGAATGTCCTAGATTATCCAGTTTTGCTCAGATATATCAGATTCATACCTACAGCGTATAATATTCATAAGGTACTTCGTGTGGAAGCGTATGGTCTTCGGAGAGGTAAGTCTTGTTAACTGAATTTGTCATAATTTTTTTCGATATGTTAATTGATACTTATAATATTATTACAGGTTTGTTGTGCAGCTCTCTACCAGTTGGCATTGATAGTGGTAAGATACCAGACAGTGATATGACGTCATCATCAGCTTACAATAGTACCACGTCACCATCCAAGGCAAGACTAAACTACACGGCAGGGTCATCGTGGTGTGCTGCTACAAGTGACTCTTCTCCATATCTACAGATTAACTTAGGGTCGCCTTACATCATTTGTGGTATAGCAACACAGGGTGACCACATGACAGATCAGTGGGTACAGTCTTACAACATGCTTACATCAAATAATGGGTCTACTTTTACTAGATATATGGAAAACAGCCAAGTGAAGGTAAGCAAGCTAAAGGAATGTATTTTCCAACTATAAAATTCATATAAATTTTTTAACCATGAAGACAGAATCTTAAGAGACCTTTTTTTTATGATACTTTATGTAGTGTTTAATAAACGAGCAGGAGTATTTTATCGGGTATAAAGCACGAGGCGTAGCCGAGTGGTTTTAGACCTGATAAAACACGATTAACGAGTTTTTTGAACTGCTTCAAAAACTCATGAACAATTTATAAGATTTTGGTTCAACTGGAGCCACCATACACGTCACGAACATGGACTTTTATACATCATGGTGGTTCCAATTAGACCAAAGTATTATGAATTATTCATGTTTTTGAATATAAGTAAAAGAAGTTAACAATGAATTTTGGTGTTTTGCATTCTGATCCTTTGATTCTTATTCACACATTTTGCAACACATCCAAAACACTTATTTCCTTTTCTTAATTATAGTCGTTTGCTGGTAATTTCGAGTCTGATACTGTAGTCAAGAATCTCTTGTATGATGGTACTGTTGGTCAGTACATACGTGTTGCACCCACAAGTCATTATGGGAGTACAAGCTGCATGAGAACAGAACTCTATGGAATAAAACAAAATGGAGGTAGTTATATATCTTTGCAGAAAAATAAAATTATTTCATTTACTTTTCTGAAGTTTGCTCCTTTTCACTTTGTTTTTCAGTTTGTTTTCACTTTGAAAAGAAATTAGGCTAATCGGCTAATCTTTTGGTAGCCTTAAAAATATGGCGTTTTTGCAACCCTAGTGATAAGCCAGCGCTGGATTCTGGTGGATATAGATGGCGTCATGCTTACAAGCTATATTCTGAGAGACAAAACACTTTTTAATAACTCAAGAAACCAATAGTCGGTTTATAAAAGTCAGAGAAACTTGGTAGCGGGAATGGCTGCAGATATAAGTTGATTCTGTGGTGCTCTGTGGTTCGTTTCCCAGCGAGGTCGGAAATTAATTTTTCCGAATTTAATTCCAAGTGCTTTTGCGCGGAAAAACCTCGTTCCCAAGCACTATAACTTATCTATATTTCTATATCTTCATGTATTTCATAAGTGCTACGCGGTCCACATATTCTCGTGTTTTTTAGCCAGTAACACAAGGCGCTGACCATTACTGATCTGGCAGAACAAGTTTGCAAGAGGATACAGTAAATCTCAATCCAAAAGTAGTCGCACTTTTACTTGGAACAACTCTATGAAGAATGACAATGATGAGTTTAAATTCGAATTGTAGATCTGTTTATGCCATGTTTCCTACTATAAATTCAATGTATCAGTATCTGTGATTTGATGTCCAGCACATAATAAATCAAGGATATAATATTTAGCGTTGGCCTTTTTCTTTCACAGGCTGCACATCTATGTTTGTTGGTTTATCATACTCTAGTATCATACCAGATCACAGGTTCACTGCCAGTTCATATTATGATTCCCGTTATGAGCCAAGCTCTGCAAGACTTGTAACATCCAGGAAAGCCTGGGCACCAAAAACAAAGTCTGGTGGAGACTGGCTGCAGATAGACCTTGGTCCTGTGGTGTTTGTGTGTGCTGTGGCAACACAAGGTGCTGGTGCGGATCTCTACAACGAGTTTGTAAGAAAATACAAGATACGAGTGTCCTTGGATAATGTGAATTGGAATTATTACCAGGAAAACAGTGTGGACAAGGTAAATACGGAACAATATACAAGATAGGAGCGCCCTTAGCCAGATTGATGTAGGCAACAATTAACGTATCATTCACATACGAAGCAAAATTTCTCCATGCTGATTGGCAAATGAATGTGGGCTTTTTCCGTTATTCGCGGGGCCGAATTACTAGAGTATGATTGGTTAGTTCGGTTGCCAAGCAACGCTTGCAAACCGTTTTATTTATTTATTATTTTTTGCAAACCAAAATGTCTTCATGTTTTGCATAAGTTGGCAGGCGAAAATGAAAAGGTCAAGCGAAATTAAGAACACTAGAAAGTGTCGAGTGTCTGGATTAATGTTTACCGTAAACATAGTTAATAGAGCGGTATGGTGGCCGAGGGCTGACAACGAAAAAAAAATCATTTAAAATCATTAAAAATCATTTATTTTATTTCACTTTATTTTATATTTCATTTTATTTTTTATAGCATTCTACTTTAAATTTGATTTCACTTTCACTTTTATATTTCATTTCATTTTGTTTATTATTTCATTTTACTTTTATTTTTCACTTTAATTTATTTTTAATTTAATTTCACTTTAACTTTGAAATAAAATTAAAAGCAAAATTAAATTGCTCTTTAAATAAATGTATTTAAAAATAAAATCAATTTCAAAATCATTTTAAAATCGTTTTTAGTGGCAGCGCTCGGCAGCTGGACACTGCCACGATCCTTTGCGCGCCCTAGCTATTCCCGCATGCACTGCTTTTTACCTCCGTTTATAATTAAAATTATAGTAGATATCTTCCCGAATTCCTTCAAAATTATTAGAATATAAGTGTAAGTTTAAAACAGTTTGCGAATCCAATGGACGAAAGAGGGGCACCTTGGAAAGACGACACGAGACAAGTTCATGTTATTTAATATTTATTACTAATCTGTTTTATATCTGTAATTGTGTAATGCAACATTTAAATGCAATTTTTGCCCAAAATTCAATGAAACCATCTTAAATTACTTTACGATACTATCTCATTGTATAGAGTGCAATCACTTTAAATTTAATTAATTATTACGCATATAGAAAACAGTAGAATCAGAATGCAAACATTTAATCCATGAAAGAAATGAATGTATTTTGTGGTACATAGTACTCTTTTATGGACATATTGTTTGCTGTTTTGCATAAAATAGTAGTGTTTCCCGGTTATATTGCTTGCATTCGAAAATATACATTTATAGCTTTGGTTTTTTTTATTCCAAATTTGTGCTTATCATGTATGCACGCACTTAAAGAACAATACCATTTTATTAAAAAAATCACTAATATATTGCGTGATATTGTATTATTAAAATTGGCTTTATGATATACCATAAAATGAGATAAACCTTCTTCATATTGATCATTATACATTTCTATAATTTATTTATAAGAGAGCCCGTGCTCTTGCCTGACTTTTTTGTGCATAGACATATAGCCTAGTTGCTTTCCTGGGCCCTCTAGCTCCTTTTCGACAGCTGCCTTCACTTCATCATCTGGGATGACTTTGCAATTATAATAAATATCAAAATGACAAACAGTCGGTCGAGCGAACGAAGACTCCACAATCACTCTGTGAAATCTCGCCTTATGGAGTGTAGCATCTCTTGCCTTTGCCGGCCCTGTCGAACATAACCCTGCGAAGACTCCTTGAGTCTCTCGTCGTCTTTCCAAGGCGCCCCTCTTTCGTCTATTTGAATCGCAAACTGATTACAGTCAAACTACCGCAAGCGTGAACAGGTAGGGGTCATTAATGACTTTATTTTTGGGTTCTTGATTTCATTATTCTTTGAATATTGATTTCATTATTCTTTGAATATTGAATATTCGTTTTCAATAATGAATGTTCGAATCGAATAATGAAATCGAGAATCCAAAAAATAAAGTCATTAATAACCTCTACGTGTTCACGCTTAAGGTAGTTTGACTGTAATTTTACACTTATAATAACTTTGAAGCTAGGTATTCGTGACATACGCTGGTAAACAGCAGTGCATGCCGGGATAACCAGGGTGCGCTGCCGAGCGCTGCCACTAAAAACGATTTTAAAATGATTTTGAAATTGATTTTTGATTTTATTTTTAAATACATTTATTTAAAGAGCAAATAAATTTTGCTTTTAAGTTTATTTTGAATTAAAAGTGAAATTAAATTAAAATTAAAATAAAGTGAAAAATAAAAGTAAAATGAAATAATAAACAAAATGTAATGAAATATAAAAGTTAAAGTTAAATCAGTATTCAGGAATATAGAAGTTTAAAACGATATAAAATACTTACTATTTGTTAATTAATCCTATATGATTAATACAAATTGTATATTGAAAAGGAAATTGCCTTCTTTCATAAAAATACTAATATGTATTGATGCTCTAAAAGGGAGTTCGTTTATTACTTGCAGGAATTTTCTGGAAACACAGACCGCTCTACAATTGTAACAAACAGACTCAAAAATCCAGTTAAAGCAAAGTTTATACGATTCTACCCTACAAACTACCATACCCATCCAACAATGAGAGTTGAGGTTTATGGGATTCCATCAGGTTAGTTTTTCCCTACTATCACAGAAATGATTTCAAACCTCTCCCGAATACTTTAAATTGGAAAGGTGAAAAAGCACAAGCTTGCACTCAAATTAAGTCAACCTTATTTAATTTCTCAGTTTTGTCTTGTATAACATTGATTTTGATGAATTTTGAACAACATATATTGAGTCGTTTCATGGCAGCCATTTCATAAGGCATAACAATATAACTGAAAATTTCCTAATTTGTGGAATGAAATATCTTGTCAAGTCAAAAACGTGCACTGTTCATGTGCTACGACTTGCATGGGAGTTAGTTTTCAAACCATCTATTTAAATGGTTCACACGTTATTTTAACGTACGAGTTTTATTTAACTACTGAGTTTTTATTATTTCACTTAGTTTTTGAAACATTCGGTTAAAGCTTGCAGCTTTCCTGTTGGACTTGAGGCACCTGGCATCATTCAAAACAGCCAGATGACGTCATCGTCTCATCTTGATAACACCCATACTGCATCACATGGCCGTCTCTATGGCAACAGTGCATGGTGTAGTAGCACATCATCCAACACTCAGTACATACAGATTAACCTGGGACAAGTGATGACAGTGACAGGTATAGCAACACAGGGTGACCACACCATTGATAAGTGGGTGAAGACCTACACTATCAGTTACAGTATGGATGGTAATCTGTGGAACACCTACAAAGCTGGAGGCAACAGTGATAAGGTAGAAACTGATGTGAAATATTTTATTGACATGCTTCTATCAATCAAGCTTTCATTCCAGCACAAATGATGTCTTAATTTCAAGCTAGTTACTTGACAGTTAAGTAAAGACTTGTTATTTCATCAGATACTTGAAGGTAATACTGACAAGGAAAATGTAAAAGTGCAATGGCTGAGTCATCCACTGACAGCCAGGCATGTTCGAGTTACACCACAGACATGGAATACTGCTATATGTATGAGAATAGAACTGTATGGATGTGACTATGGTAAGTACAGACATGGAATACTGCTATATGTATGAGAATAGAACTGTATGGATGTGACTATGGTAAGTACAGACATGGAATACTGCTATATGTATGAGAATAGAACTGTATGGATGTGACTATGGTAAGTACAGACATGGAATACTGCTATATGTATGAGAATAGAACTGTATGGATGTAACTATGGTAAGTACAGACATGGGATACTGCTATATGTATGAGAATAGAACTGTATGGATGTGACTATGGTAAGTACAGACATGGGATACTGCTATATGTATGAGAATAGAACTGTATGTATGTGACTATGGTAAGTACAGACATGGAATATTGCTATATGTATGAGAATAGAACTGT
Organism: Actinia equina; assembly: GCA_011057435.1. Classification (NCBI taxonomy): domain Eukaryota; kingdom Metazoa; phylum Cnidaria; class Anthozoa; order Actiniaria; family Actiniidae; genus Actinia; species Actinia equina. The sequence goes on along the minus strand of WHPX01001068.1, from coordinate 300,526 downwards.
ATGGATGTGACTATGGTAAGTACAGACATGGAATACTGCTATATGTATGGGAATAGAACTGTATGGATGTGACTATGGTAAGTACAGACATGGAATACTGCTATATGTATGAGAATAGAACTGTATGGATGTGGCTATGGTAAGTACAGACATGGAATACTGCTATATGTATGAGAATAGAACTGTATGTATGTGACTATGGTAAGTACAGACATGGAATACTGTTATATGTATGAGAATAGAACTGTATGGATGTGACTATGGTAAGTACAGACATGGAATACTGCTATATGTATGAGAATAGAACTGTATGGATGTGACTATGGTAAGTACAGACATGGAATACTGCTATATGTATGAGAATAGAACTGTATGGATGTGACTATGGTAAGTACAGACATGGAATACTGCTATATGTATGAGAATAGAACTGTATGTATGTGACTATGGTAAGTACAGACATGGAATACTGCTATATGTATGAGAATAGAACTGTATGGATGTGACTATGGTAAGTACAGACATGGAATACTGCTATATGTATGAGAATAGAACTGTATGTATGTGACTATGGTAAGTACAGACATGGAATACTGCTATATGTATGAGAATAGAACTGTATGGATGTGACTATGGTAAGTACAGACATGGAATACTGCTATATGTATGAGAATAGAACTGTATGGATGTGACTATGGTAAGTACAGACATGGAATACTGCTATATGTATGAGAATAGAACTGTATGGATGTGACTATGGTAAGTACAGACATGGAATACTGCTATATGTATGAGAATAGAACTGTATGTATGTGACTATGGTAAGTACAGACATGGAATACTGCTATATGTATGAGAATAGAACTGTATGGATGTGACTATGGTAAGTACAGACATGGAATATTGCTACATCAATGAGAATAGAACTATGTTTATTTAAATATGTTAAGCATAGGCATGGCAAATACAAGACATTTATGACAATAGAACTGTATGGGTGAGAATTTGGTAAAATGTACATGTCATCATCAATACGTTTATTTACAGCTAGACACCTTTTAATTAACTCATCGTTTTTATCTAACTATAGCTACCAGACCAGTGATATCAGGTCTGACCAATCAAAACCTGACAGCAGCATCCAATAGCTATGTAGATCTGGTGTGTATTGTACAAGAACCATTAATACAGTACATCAAATGGTACAGTGGTAATACTGACATCACCAGTCTATCTACTGGTCTGGTGCGTGGTGCTTATGGGGTCAAGCAGTCTACATTGAGAGTGAACTACACTTCTGTGGGTGACGTATTAAACAACTATGAGTAAGTTTTAATACGAATAGAATCATGAATAATTTTCTAAAAATAACTGGCTGCTAGAAATATTTTCAAAACCAGAAAAATTAATATGTTTAAAGGCACTTTCTCATGATCATCAACTGATCATGGGCAACTTCATGTTTCGGTTCATAATTCTGTCTGCGGGGAGCTAAAAAGCAGTGAAACTCTACTTTCAGTCGATATGCATTTTTAGTAGTTGCCTTTTGCCAGAGTTAACTCTGCCTTTTGCGTAGACGTCTCTGTTACTGCATCTCAAGTGCCTTTAAATTTTTCTTAAGATTTTTAGCCTTTTTGATTAATATAACGACTATATGAACATTAAAGCATTTACTTTTCCTCACAGGTGTGTCAGATCAAAAACAGTGTCGTGCTTCAAAGCTTTCGTTTGCAAAGCAATGTATGAAGACGATAATAAAAATCCAACAGTCATACCAAATGGAGGAGTTACAGGGAGAGTGACTATAAATGCTACGACTCAAAGCTCTTTAAAAGCCAATATAGATGGTTTTAAAAGTGCCGGAGTGACAGTAAGTCTAGGTAAGATAATAGATGACATGTAATATTTTTCTTGAACTGCCATGATGAAGAAGAAAAACTACTCTTTGCTCTTGGGAAAGACACATGGTCCTAATGGGAAAAAATTATGCCCAAACTAAAAGGGCTGGCTATTATATAAATAGCGGTTGTCAAAGGCGTAAATCAGGGTTTAAATGTCCACGTGAATATTTTTCCCAGTTCATGCTTTCTTCCAAAACTGATAAACAACATTTTCCTAGTTTCGTTGCTTAAGCAGAAATATTGAATGCATTGCATATCACATGAAATATACTTTGAATATTTGCTTAATGATTAGTTGGTTTTCGATTTTTTATTAATAACTAGATTACCCATCAACCCTAGCGGCACCAACAGTCCAGGATATCAAGGCAACATCAGCAAGGATAAGATGGAGCCCGCCTGCACTAAAAGCATCCCAGAGTAGAGTGACCATCTACGTGTTAAACTACGAGAGCAGCAAACATGCACAGTCAATAAATATACGCATACCAGCTCCTGCATCAACTCACGTGATCACTGGTCTAGCTGTCTTTACTAATTATAGTGTTAGGATAAAAGCTTTAAGTAGAATTGGCCCTGGACAATGGAGTATGGTCAAGAACTTTACAACGGACTCAACTTGTAAGAAGATAAAGCTTGTTACGAATGTTTTAAATGACTGTTGTTACGATGCGTTTTTGTAGTCGTTGTCTTCAGTCAACCTTGTTTTTTAGGACAAATATTATCTTTCTTGTAGTACCTGTGGCGACTCCATTGTCAGTTACAGCTAACGTTCTGACATCACAGACTATGCGGGTTACCTGGAAGGTAAGTTCAGGGGAAGGGGAACAAACCTTATATGGCAAAGTCTGTTTTGCGTTTACTACGCCTTGTCGTGATTATGGGAAGAGCTTAAAACAGACGTCGTGGGGCTCGTGGGTGCCCTTATACATCAAACAGTCATGTACAGTTATATATATCAACCCATTGCTTGATTTTTAAATTTAATAACAGTCATGTGTTTATGTCTTGCAATCGACTATCACAAAATGAAGCAAACAAAAATTACAGTTTTAACTTAAAAGGGCTCGCAGATTCAACAAAGGGTGAATCCGATGAATAAATCATATCCAGTGGATAATTGTTTTGGATAGCAGCATCGACCTATCCATTGGATAAGTATTTATACATCCTCTGGATATTGGTTATCGAAGTATTATGATCATCCGGGTGGATATAATCCTGAGAAATTTATACTGCCACGATATTGCTATCCACCCTTCGTACAACCGAGCCAGGTGGTTTAAAGCAAACGTCTGAGTTCATACGAATGAAGAGAGAATAACCTAGACAAAGAAACATACTAAAATGACATGAAGTTTGTCATTGTTAATGTACATTTCGTTTCTTCTAGGCTCCCACATTTCAAATGCACGGCCCTATACTAGGATATAAAGTAATCGCTACACAAACATCATCTTCATCAGAAGGAGCAACAAGGAATCTTACCACGAAGCTAACAACATGTTTCATTGGGAACCTGTTAAAGTGGACTGAGTATAATATTAGCGTGTGTATCTTCAATGATAAAGGGGAAGGTCCTGCTGTCTATGTCATTGAACGTACTTCAGAAGATGGTAGGTAATGACACCTATTCCTTTCTAGCATGTATTAAAAGTCTTTGAGTTTATGGGAATTAATTTTTTTAATTTGTTTTTATGGGTCCATACCTGTTGCTATCATCATGTGCGAGACTGAAGATATTGCTTGTTGGCTTTCTTCTGTCTTTTGGAGGCTTTTCATGCCCTCTGTAAAAGCGAGGTTCCATCCGTTTTCGAAGGATTACTTGAAAGGAAGAGGTGCGATGGGGCAACCAGAGACCCTTTAGAGTAGTTCGCCAAACGTTGCTCAATAGGAAGAAGTCAGGAACCCAAAAGAAAAGTAAAACCCTCAATTTATTGAAAGAACCAATAAACGACCGAACAGCGTGACTGCAACGATGACAGGCCCCGAATGAAATGCTAACGGACACTGTCGTCTGATTTTACTTGATCTTCATTATTTCTATTCCATTTCCATTATTACTTTTTACCTTATAAACCTTTTTCCCCTCTAGCGCCAAGTCAACCCCCACAGTACTTTAATGTTACTGTTCTCAGCTCCACTAGCGTACAATTATCTTGGGGATTACCACCAATAAATCATCGGAATGGCATTATAAGAGGATTCGAAATGTTTTATAAAAAGAATAGCCAGAAAGAAAATGCAACAGTCACGAACCTTCCTGGTAATGGTACCCTACGACACGTCCTTGGCGGGCTGGAGAAGTATACGAGATACACATTTAAAGTGTTGGCTTATACCAACAAGAAAGGTCCATATTCAAAGAGCATTGAGATGACGACGCTTCAAGATGGTATGGATGTTTTGGTTTGGGAAACAAAACTATATTTACTATAATTACAAAAATAAGTCAACCATAGGGAAGGGGAGGGGTGACCCGACATATATTTTAGTTTTGGCATCTGGGAGACTCTGCTGATGACTTTTCATGATCTTATTCTTTTATTTAATATTCACGAGTCATGAAATTCGTGAAATGCATTTTGTAGAACATCAAAACATTTCAATTGCATCAATGAAAAAAATTGCATGAATTAACCTTGGAAACTTTAAATAATGCGTCCTTGATCCAAACAGAACCATACTTAGCTTAACAGCTTCATTCTTTTGTGTTATTCAACAGAACCTTCGGCTCCTGCAAATCTGCAGACACAATTCATTCCTCCAAGAGGTATGACAGGACCACAGATTAACATCACATGGGATGAACCTGATGCTCCTAACGGAATCATCCAGTCGTATACTGTCTTTTGCAACAACACCCATGGTTCTTTTGTCATTCATTTGCATAATGAACAAACTGTTACCCTGTCTGTGATTGGAGGACTGGTGTACTCGTGCCGTGTTAAAGCAAAAACTATTAAATTTGGAAATGAAAGCACGACGAGGATCTTTGTCCCTATTTACGGTAACTTGAAACAACCTCCGAATAATCCAAATCAGAGCATTCCGAAACAAACTTTGGGCAGATCTAAATCAAAACATGCCCACATCTTACTTACAGATCGAACCCTAAAACGACCTCTGGAATCTAAGTCAAAGCATCCTGAAACAATGGTTGGGTAGATCTAAATCAAATAAAAAACGAATTAACACAGCTATCTCACAGATCGAGTCCTAAAACAACCTCCCGGATGAACTTAGTCAGAGGATCCTGAAACTATGGTTGGGTAGATCTAAATCAGGGCACGGCTAACTCACAAATCGAACTCTGAAACAACTTATGAACACTGCCCACTCAGGGAACGATTTTAGCGTCTTACGCTTTCCTGAGAGACTGAGAAGGAAAAAAATTACAAGATTATGTTTTTTTTCCTAGCCCCTCCAACTGCACCTCAAAATATAACATACTCCGAGATCAATGCAACGACATTCATTGTAGAATGGCAGCCTCTAAACACTACAAACGGGCCTGTGACGATATATGAACTGATCATCCAAAACTCAAAGCAGATAAAACAAATAGCTTTGAGGTCCAAGGCAGCCTCTACTGATCTGTATGTAAAGATGAATAGTACATGCTGCAGTGTAATCCTGTATGGACGCTCTCCTTGCTCTGTGTATGTTTTATCTATACGGGCCTATTCACATGCGGGTCCTGGGCCTGTTAGTAAATCAATCAGCATGGGTACAACAGGTAAACTATTTTTAAACTCCTGTGTAATAAATAAATGTACATTTAAACATCCTATGGTCGGGTATTTGAAGGACGCAGGGAGGATTATCTTTGCGTGCTTTGCTTTAAGCCTTCTGGACTTAGGTCCAATTTTCACAAAACGTCTGCGCTTTTGGCTTCCATCGATTAATAATGTATAATGTATAAGACATACAAGGTTATGATGGTGGAGCTGTGATGGCAACCACACAAATACTGTCACAAACAGCCATACACCCTAACATTTCTTATAATCGGTTAACAGTGAGAAAGAATTTGGTTAAATTAATATCAATTTTTATTTCTACAGTAATTTTGTCTACTAACGAAATCAAAATAATTGAAATTGTTTTTTCAGAACCAGGTCCTCCAACGAGACTTCATGTATCAAATGTTGGAAAGAGAGAAGTTACTCTCAAATGGAATAAGCCAGATGCTGTTATTGAACCAGTCATTGAGTACAAAGTAAGTCTATTCTTCGTTTGAACGTTACGTCATCGTGGCCATGTTTGTACATTTTAACAAAAGATTTCTCATTAGCATCCATTGTTAATGGTACCACAATGGTCGCCATGTTTTTGTCTTTTAACTCTCTTGGGAATGCTTGCAACCCATCAATACATTTGGTCTTTGCTATTTAAAGAATGACGCACCAATAGGATTTAGCTTGAGTAGCATGACCGCTTTTCTTCAATAACTTGAAATAATTAAATAAAATTTATTTTCTGTATTTTATTATTATTATTATTATTATTATTATTATTATTATTATTATTATTATTATTATTATTATTATTGTATTAAAAAATACAAAAACAAAAACATAAATATGGAAAATTTCATCCTGGCTAAACACTGATACGTCATTGCGGGATTCCTGTGGAGGCGCGGTTTATTCAAAATTCCCGTGGCTTTTCTCTAGCATCATTTGAAGATGTATCGTAAAACTTCCTCCTTCCTTCGCTATTAACTAACCTTTTTCTTAGTATCGTCAGTCGATTATAAAGGTAATATTATTTGTATTTATCTTATCTGTCTTTTGTTTATTATTTAATTTCTATACATTTGGCTTAGTTTGGCATAAATGTGTAGCTTTGTATACCTATATATTAGTGAACTATTAACACAACTATCTACTTCTTCATTGAAACTCTCCTTTACTTGTTTAATCTGTGTTTATTTGTACAATACGATTGATTTAAAACAACCTTAACTATTAATTATTGACTGTTGACTAAGTCACTCCATGGAAGGTTCAAAAATTTATTTTATACAGTCGAAACAGCTTATCTGTATGGAGTTTTAAACATACGGCGAGCGATTATCTGACAGCCGATGTGTTTGTTTTGTTAGTTGGCACATGCAGTTGGAACTTAAAAAAAGAATTATTTGAAACTCTGTCTATTTTGCTTCTGAAGATTTCTTTCAATGGAACTAATTTATGGGAAAAGGACATCGAAGTGCATCGAGGTCAAGAAACCTCCACAAAGGAGACAGCCACCATCTCTGGACTTAACCCATCTACTCATTATCAGTTCCAAGTATCCGCTGAGACAGACTGTGGAGCCGGAAAGAAGAGTAAAATAACAACAGCAAACACAAGTGTTGATGGTTAGTAATATGAAAGAAACTTATTCATTAGCAACCATTCGCAGAGAATAAAAAAGATTGGAGACTAGGCTAGAATGTTGCAACACTCCAGTTTACAGTTCCATTCAGTGACCACGGATATAAATTGCTCCTAGCCGAGGCTGGAGCTTCCGCGCATAGTAGCTAAACTACAGTTTATCATACGCGTTAACTTCAGCCTTGGCTAGGAGCTATTTATATTCGTGGTCACAGAATGGAACTGTAAAATGGAATATTGGCTGACATGAGAAAAATACATTAAATTTTTTTACCATGAAATGGTTCACTTCGTGTAGAATCAATAACTTAAATATTGAATTAGCGGTCAGGGGCATTGTACTGAAGGGAGGGGACTGAATGGGGATCATAAAATGACTTTATTTGAGTCTTATCTTTAAATATATAATATATATAACGTCTTCAAATTTGATTGACAGCTCCACCTTCGCCCCTTGTTGAATATATTAGCAACATCAATGAAAGCATAAGCAACATTCCGTTATGGGGAGCCTCTAATGTAAATGGTATGATAAGGTATGTCTTGATAGCAATGATTATGTATGTTAGTAAATTACAGCCATTCTCAATCACACGCGCCCCCTAGCGATTGTTTCTGTCACGAAAAAGGAAGTTTTGGTGGATGTCAATCACAAGGCGTTTTCTATAAGGGCACGTGCCTATAGAATGTCATGGAAACGCTTTGACGTCCACCAAAAGCTTCTTCTTCACGACAGAAAGAAACGCAAGAGCGGCGTGTGTGATTGAGAATGGCTGTAAACTAGTACTATAATAATCCACTTGGCACAAAGAGTGATATTACTTGGCAAAGTAAACATAGTTCATAGTAGTAGACACTCGATTGTTTTATTTGTTTTACTTTTACTGTTATTCTTTATGTATACAGCTTCGTTTCACCATAGTTCAATAAAAATTACTCTTCATGTTATCGTGAGATAGTATATTGAAAAAATAAATTGGACATTTAGTTTTGAAACTTTTAATTATAACATTTGTGACGACAGTTTACAGCAATTTTCTCGACGTATCGAGTACGCCACCAAAAAAAAAAAAAAAATTAAACAAAATTTCGAAAACTGAGTTTTAAACTCTTTTTGAACAAAAAATAGTTTGTAAAATTTGAAAAAAATCTGTAACTGAAACTTTTTAACCCACCATCTTGAATACGCTTGTTTGCTAATGGACATATTTTCTTTTTCTAGTTTCCTCAGGTGACAAAATATCGAAAATTTAATTTGTTGAATTAATGAGTCAAAATTTAGCTTCTCCACATCTTTGTGTCCCTTGAATTCGAGATTAGGCTCCCAAGGGGTAAATGGACGTACTTTTGTTTTCTTCAATACATTATTTCTTCCTTTCTTTGAATTAGTGCATACCAAGTTATTGTACTTGAAAGGATAGACCCTTCTGACAAGACTTTTGATGGAGAAAAACTGACAGACTACTTCCAGGCGAATAAAAATGGACTTTCTTACTACATAGCAGCACAAATAGCTACGACCCAGCCTGGTCAAACCTTTCCAAGGAGCTTTACTCTTGGGGACGAAAATATTTATAACACGTACAAAAACATGAAACTTGCGTACGGAAAAAGTTACTACGTATTTCAAAGAGCTATGATACTTGATGAGGAAAAGGTAAAGAAAAAAAAAAAAAAAAAAAACGATGCAGCTAGCAATTTAAGAATTTGTAGAGCAAAAAGTGCAGAAAAAAGTTTTACAATTTTTTTGCTAGTTTGTTTTGATGTTTAGAATCTTAGGCTCAGGTCAAACGTCGTACTTCATATGAGTCGAACCAAACTGAAACAATGGATAACAAGGCGGCCTTCTTTGTTGTTAATTAGTTCGGCTCATATTATTAAGCTCGACGTTTGACCTGAGCCTACACTAAGTATTATAAACGATGTTATGATTACGTTATATCAGATTTACAACTGCCTGCGAGTGTTTCTGTTGAGTAAATGGGCAAGTTGAATATTTTGGAACTCTTCTTGAACTAGTTTTTTTTTTATTTTAAATTTTACTTTCGTAATTTTATAGCGTTTGCTATTATTACTTTTATTACTTGCTTATTAACTATCCAGACAATGCAAAGATTAAAAATGGAATTCTTTTTCATATTGGTATTGACAAAGGAATACTTGGCGGGCCAAGCCAGTTTGATAGGGAGAGGAAAAATAAACGAACACGGAGGTTTGTAAATTGATTTCTTGTCATTGGATCGAAATTATAAAAGTTAGTGTGAATATCAATGACGGAGATGTAAAAAGTCATAATAAAATCTTTTTATCGTATAGGACCTTGTGTTGTGCAAAGGCCATCGCAGAAAATCGGAAAGAGCAATGGTAGGTAAATTATTTGCATGGTAAGGAATGCACGTGCATGCTAAGAAAGAGGCTTGCGTGGTAAGGAAGACGATTTCGTAGTAAGAACGGCACTTGCATGGTAAGGAAGGCACTTTCATGGTAAGAAAGAGGCTTGCGTGGTAAGGAAGACGATTTCGTAGTAAGAACGGCAATTGCATAGTAAGGGAGGCAGTTTTAAGGTTAGGGAGGCACTTGCATGGTAAGAAATGCATTTGCATGGTAAGGAAGGCACTTTTATGGTAAGAAAGGCATTTTCACGCAAAGGAAGACAATTTCATGGTAATGAAGACAATTTCATTGTAATGAAGACAATTTCCTGGTAAGATAGACAATGCATAGTAAGGAAGGCACCTGCATTGTAAGAAAGGCACTTTCGTGTTAATGAAGGCGCTTCCATTGTAAGGAAGACAATCCCATGGTAAGAAAGGAATTTGCATGGCAAAGAAGGCATACTCTTGGTTAGGAAGTCAATTCCATGATAAAGAAGTTAATTGCTTGGTTCTCGTTAGCCTCATTTTCATGCACGCGTCAGCAATCATGAGAAAGGTGTATGGAAAGTACGGGAGGCCTAGTGTTGAGAGCGCTCGCCTCTTATAAATCCGACACTGGCTCCAGTCCCTCCAGACTTGGTGTTGGTGGTTGTATTGTGCTTCAAAGGTTTTTTCTTGTATTCTCCGATTTCCCCCTCCACATAAATCATTATTCCAAGTTATAGAAGACACTAACTTGGAATGGAAGACAATGGTAAGCAGATATTTTCGGCGTGTGCAGTTACGGTAGTGTACGTGTTTTAGCGAGATTTCTGTAGCATTGACTCTAAGTTTCATTGTCCTATTTCTTTATCCAGATTCCATGTACCTTATCATCAGCTTGGCATTTAACGCCGCGTTTATTGTTATCTTCACAATTTTCCTTTTTTACATCAGGAGTATAAAGAACCAGTTCAGTAAGTTGGATGGTGTAGCAACTACTAGCTAAGTCTATGAAAGCAAAAGAAATATCTTTCCTAAATATACTGCTAAAACTATATCGTTGCCATAAACAGTCTTGTTTATGATATATATAGGACCACCATTTATAATGGTCAACCAAACCACTTGAAAGTCTAATCATTTGTAGATGTAATTCCAAATGCAGCACTTTCTCCTCGGCTATTTTAAGGCCAGGACTGTTTGTCCTGCCAGGACTCCACGACCTCTCGTACGAACGTCCGATGCTTAAACATCTGGGCCATTCGGCCGGCGGTTGCATTGTTATGAACTAAAGCGAATCTATTCGTTATTGTCAATAAAATATATATATATATAGAAATATAGATAAGTTATAGTGCTTGGGAACGAGGTTAACTTATAACTTATCTATATTTCTATATCTTCATGTATTTCATAAGTGCTATGCGGTCTACATATTCTCAATTAAATATATATATATAATATTAATTAATTAATTAGTTATTATAATTAACTATATATATATATATATAATTAACTTTTTTCCTCGTTTGTTCTAGAAAACAAGGGGCTTGAAAATAGGTGAGTAAACAAAGAAATGTGTTGCGCGGACTTAGAATAAAATAATAATCCTAATATTTTCCTTTTCCTCAACAGTGAAGTAACCGCATCGAATAGCATGAATGTTATATATGAAGTGAGTTGCTTACCTTTCAATTAATTTCACATTTTCCGTTTTCTTTTTACGTTGTATTATGTATAACTTAATGGAATCTTAAGAAGGTGCGAAAAATCAATTTTGATACTAAGAAAATGAAAGCAAGCTGTTGCTTAGTCTTAACATTTTGTGGCCACGATAAAGAGAGGGAATCGAGGAGGGGCATTGTTTTGAGGCTTTAAAATTTTGAAAATTGGAAATTTTGGATTCGAAAAACGCGATCTCTGTATATCATAGCAAGACCCCAGCTGATAAAGAGATAAAGATATAACCTAATATCTTAATCGTATGACAACGTTTTTATTGGGATCTGTTTTAGAATACAAACGCTGACGGCGTAGAAGAAGGACTCGCTATGACGTTTCTATCTCAGGGTCCAAACTCGGATTATGAGCAAATTGATCTTATCAATTCTGAGGCTGCTGTTCGCCCTGTAGCTAGTGCTTGTAATAGCTTATACCAGTCTATCCATTTTGATGAAGAGAGTGAACCAGAACTTAACCTAAAACAAGAAAAACACACGGAAAATCCTTTGTATGACAGCAAAAAAATGAATATGAACAAGGGTCTTCAGAAACTTAGTGATGAGCCTGTGACACGCGCTTGTAAAAGCCTGTATCAGTCCATTCACTTTGATGGCATGCGTCAATCTCACTTTAACTTTGGACAAGAGAAACTGCATCAGAAAGGCGATGAAATACCCTCGATTTTAATACCCGCTGAACATCAGGAGTTTCAGAAAGAACAACTCAGACATGAATATCAAGGTCTTCATGAAGATTGTAATGGAAAGAATAAGCAAGCAACTGTATACCAACCATTGCAGAAAGAGCAGCAGCAACCTGAATATATGAATTTAAGTTATAAGGAAAATAATAAAGCAGCTGTCAAAAATCTGGCTGCATCTCAGAACCCCAAGAAAACACAAGACAGACCTATGTATCAAAGCCTACATGAGGATTTAAAGCAAACCATGACAAAATTACCTGTCAATCAGTCCTTGGCAAAAGGGCAAGCTGAATACGTAAACCAAATTGCAAAGGGAGAAAAGTCTATTTCGCAGCCTGCTAACTATCAGGCCTTACAGCATGGGCACGGCCAAACCAAACCTAATTACCAAAGCCTTCAAGAGGATAGCAAAGAATGTACAGTAGAAGTTACCAATTATCAGGCACTTGCGAAACCTATATACCAAAGCCTTTGCACCTATGGAAATACAGAACCCAAACAGACTCGTAAAAAGACTGAATGTATCAACGGCATTAATAAGTAAAAAAAAAAAAATCCGTTACTAAACGAATTGTTTGCGACTGGAGATTTCAGTTCTTTTTGATGATAATATTTTTATATTGTTTCGAAACATAACAAACGACAATCAATTAAACATATATACCATTAGCAACACCGAAGATATGACTCAATTAACCAGGCATGTCTAATATAACTCGTTACAAAACGCGTTTTAGAAATCTGCAAATGAAATAGGACAAAAATTACGCGAATGCTGCAATCCATTGCTGTTCTCTTTGCTTTCAAATAATGTTTTTTTACAATTCGTTACTCAGCTTTGCTTCCTGGCAAACAAGCATAACAAACGACAGTAAATAAAACATATACACCTATTTTAATAAACTTTGACATCGAAAAAGCCGGACAATAGCCGATAGGTCACTCCGCTGATATGTAAATTGCTTCTTTGAATATAAATAAAAATGAATTAGTCCCAACACTGAGGTCCATGTTCTTGACAAGAATAAGAAGCAAAAACACAAGTCATTTCAGTTTTTCTTGGATCTTGGAATGACCTATCTCCTAAATAGGTGTATACCATTGGCAACATCGAACGAAAATATAACTAGATTAACCAGGCATGTCTACTATAACTTGTTTACAAAACGCGTTTTAGAAATCTGCAAATGAAAGAGGAATCCAAAAATTACGAGAATGCTGCAATCCGTTGCTGTTCTCTCTATACTTTCACATAATATAATGTTTTTTTTTTACAATTCATTGCTCAGCTTTGCAGACAATCTTCAGTCAAAATTTACGTCTGGGCAGCGAGTAAAGCAGGGCTTATTCTACCTTTTGGATGTGAATACATAGCGAATCAGTCAAATATGAGAAAGTACATGCTTTTTTAATTGTCTGTTTACTTCAGCATTCCTTGAGGGTTTTACTTTCCTTATAGCAAAAACGTCCCGTGCCCCAGATATCGCACTAACCACATCTATTGTTTCTTCAGGCCTTTTCGATGTCTAGATTATGATTGCGATGATTGCTATTCTATGTGTACTAAATCTGTGAAAGTTGTCAAATAACAGTGGTGCAAGACCTTGGCCTTGTTCCTTTGCTGGAAGCACGATTTTTAGAGCAAAAGCTACACTTATACTTCCGCTTCGAATAAAGCTAATACCTGATCGACATCCAACGAGTCTTTCTTATCAAGTTTCCGATTAATTTCCAGAGAAATTTCCTTTGGTATCTTGTCCATGATGATCGATATTAACAACGTTCCATGGGTTTCACTTTGAACTCCCGTAGTTCCCAGACCGAGACTTCTGATATTTATTTCTAGTTGGTCGTTAATTCTCTCAACTGCTGCACATTTGCCACGATTTCCACGTTTGATATATGAAGTAGCTTATTCATGTAACTGGAAATCAATATTTGAGGGTGAGCATATCTGTCTTTAAGATTTCTACTGCATTCTTTAAGTTTTCGCTGGTGAGAGAGATACCTTCGATTGATTTTGCCGCCTGACCAGAGGTTAATAAACTTGTCAATATCAGATAATTCGATTCACTGTCGTTCACTGATGTTTCGAAACAGTCCCAGAATTAAGGGTTGCCAATCTGCAGGATCACCATCAAAGGTTTTCAAGGCTAATTGTGGTGTAGATTTTCTCGTGTTTTGTATCGTATCTTGACCTTGAGGTGATGTTGGTGAGTCGGAGCCAATTGTGTTTTGTAGACATGTTTCGATTTACCCTGCAAGCAGAGGTTTTTTTTCTGACCCTCCGTTGAAGAAGAAAGGGAACCAGAACTTCACCTAAAACAAGAAAAAACCGTTAAAATCATTTGAATGACAGCAAAACAAAAAACAAAACAACAACAACAAACAAAAACAAACACAAAAAAAGCCAAAAAAAAAAAAGAATACACAGAAAGGTCTTCGGAAACTTAATGATCTATTTTGATAAATTGCGTCAATCACCCTTTGATATTAACAAAATTAACTGCCTATCAGTCCTTGCAAAATGACAATTTAAATACATTAACCAAATTGTTAAGGAATCCCATTTCACAACTGAACTCGCTAATTACCAGGCCTTGCAACAGGACCAGTTAAAAACCTAATTTTCAAAGCCTTCATGAATAGTTTCTGAGAACGAATTTATTCCTTCAACCTTGTCCGCAGCTAAGCGAGATACGCCACTACAAAGTCAACTTGAGGAGTAGTGCGACACGCGTAACTTAACACTGTTTCTTTCTAGGAAAAGCACACCTTTCTTACTTCTAGGAAGTGGCTTTCGGCTTTTTTTAAAACAATAAAAAACATTAAGGGAGGTAGTCTGATGAACGTTTATTAGGTATTATTATACCAACCAACGAATGTTTTCGTACAAAAATTCAATTTTTGAAATTGAGGAAACTCTTTCCAAGTAAAGTAATTATTATTGTGTCTTGGATTTTTCAAGGCACTTGCAAATACGTGATAAAATACTCATTAATCATTCTTTTCTTCAAAACATCCCATATTTGGCAAACATGGCAAAGTTCCAGCTGAGTCTGCACATACTACAGGTAACCAAGTAAACGCCTGCAAATGCATATCTATTTACATCGTCATTAAAATAGCCAATGAGTTTCACAAGGAAAAACCCGGGCCTTATTGACACATCCAGAAGTGAAGCTATTACATTCCAGACAGTCATTTTCTTTATCGACGCATACTAAGATGGAGAGTCCTTGCGGAAGTCCTGTTAGAAGACCAGTAATTTACTTTGTTGCAAGTATCATTTTCTTCTCATCGGAAGTATTTGGTAAGTTACAGAGTTTTCTATACAGAAAGAGATATCTAAAGATGGAATAAAATGTGATTGTTGACGATGAATATTTAGTAGAGAATACCAACATCTTTAAGCAAGACCAAATGATTTGGATATGAAAGTATAAGCGAAACACATGCTTGATCCTTTAGCACAATAAATACATGTAAAAAAATAATATGCTTCGTTTAAAAAGAACAGGAATTAGCAACATTGAAGTTAAGCAATCATATTAAGATTTAACAATCCCTGCACATAATTTTTGTGTATGTGTTTGCTTGATATGTTTTACTGAAAGGAGAGGTTGCGCGATATTTTTTCATAGGTGAAGTACTTGCTCGATATTTTATTAGAGGTTTACGCAACCTCTTCCTCAATTATCTAATGGTTCGTCCCTAAGACACATATTTATACTTATCATTTTTTTCTAGAAAAAACTTTCATGACTTGTATAAGATTAAGAATATACTAAAATATACTAAGAATAAGAATACACTATGTTATTAGTAGGTATACTTTGGCTCCAGCAACGACATGTCCTAAACGCTGGACTGTCATTTGGATTTGTCTGGGGTAATTGTTCTTCTCCAGAAATTGTAGCTTTATTTAATTACAAATTGATATAAACTCCTTTGCATCAAACATTTTATGGAATTTCTTTCGATTAAAAAAACATAAAAGGTTATACTCCATATAAGACATTTCGTGATTAATATACAGCGTCTGATCTGTAACTGTTTAATCGTAAATGCCCATCCGATACAGACGGGTTGCTCAGATATATGTTGTATCGTGACACATAAACACTAGGATCGGTACTTCAAAAGATAACTTTGGTCAAAAATACATGAGGTCCTAAACTTTTAAAACTATACATTTCTATTTACTTTTTGCAAATAATTTAAACAAAAAAAAAAGACTTTATGACAAACATGAATGTAATTATTCTTTGGAAATTGCACAGCGGTGATTGATCCAATGACCTCTGTGTTAACAGATGTCCATCAAGCTTTTTGGTGGAAAATTATACAAAAATAGCAAATGTGTTAATCAAAGTCTAAGCCAATCCAGCTTTAGAAATCAACTCACATGAATATCATGTAAACCCGATACAAACCTTACAATGAAAATGCTAATTAGATGCAATTACTAGTGGATGTATTCTGTTCTGATACAACAGTAGTCGTTGTATCTAATTAGCATATGAATTCAAAATGTTCCAAATGAGTTATGAAACGGGATTTCACAAGTTGTTTACAACATTCGCGTCCGTGTTGTATCGGTCATAAAACACGGCCTGCAATGCAAACCCGAAACGTAGTCGAGGGTTTGCATAGCTGTCGAGAATTCTCCCAAGCCCCCGAGTTTTGCTATCAGGCTATGTAAACACAGAGAAAAAAGTTTTCTATTGCTTTTATGAAATAAATATTAAGGGAAAACATTACCACTTGCAAGAAAATAAATCTTTATTTGAATTTGATTCTCATATCAAAATACAAATTCTCCTTACATCACGAACTTCGACCGTTAGCCAATCAAAATTTAATGTAATAAACTACCGAAAAGGAGGCAAATGTGAAGCGAGAACGAATCACTAGCTATTTTGAACATTTATCATTCTAAAACTTTAAAACAAATACAAAGAATTTTCAAAGATTGAATAGAAATCTTAAGAAAAGATGTGGTGATCAAAAAGTGATCAAAAGTGGATACCTGAGTGTCACTATGACTGCAATTTTCGGTTGAAAGAAACGTGGTTTTGCTCAATTTGACAGCCAGAAAACAAGGCAGCGAAGTTGATTGATTCGTCTTGTCTCGAGAAGATATTTTGTGAAGCTGAAGAGCTATCGCTGGAAAAGCTTGTCTGCGGACTGTTTCTTGAAGTACTTGTGTTCCTTATCGGGCGGTGATTTAAAGCATGAGAAAGCACGATGCTGAACAACCGAAGCTGTCCTGAAGAAGGACTTGTTGTAGCTTCTGAGGGAAATCTCGTTGCGGTGTCCAGAGAATGTCATGAAATTACGATAAGAAAGACCTGCATGAGACCATAGGGTTATGCCTGTGGCCCTGATACAAGTCAACATTTGGAACTTCGTTTTCAAAATACATTTTTGGGGCGTTTTTTTCCTCGTAAGAAATCGTAATTTTTAAACTTGTACCTGGAAAACACGAAAGTTGTGACATCACAACTGTGTTTACATACCCTCATGCAAACATGGCTATCAACCAATCTCGGCGTGCGTGCTATTCAATTTATTTTATAAATATTATTATTGTATGATATGTAGAGAAAAAATGATACTTGCAACTTGCAAATTAATCGCAACTCGCAACTCGCAACTCGCAACTTCTCGACTCGCAGAGTTTCCTCCTTCGTATGTTCATAGAATGAAAGAAAAGTAACGTTGACAGTTTATCGCGACGTATTTCCGGTGGCACAATCAGGCTGACGTCGAAGCTGGCCGTCAAATTGATCAATGCTGGTTGCAAAATACGGCCAAATTTCTTCCTCTAAGGTCCATAGTATTTATCAAAAACTTTAAGCTTGAACCTTTGTGGTTTTGATTTTTTTAATATTTGAAAACGGAATATATCATGTTTAACCTATCATAGTGAAAGCATAAAAGTCATGTATTCCTCAAAGTGAACGAAAACAATTTTCAGAAGATTTCCGATGCATTTTGTGTTTGAAAGCTCTGAGAAGAAGTCGGCGCATAGTTAACTATGCCTTAACTCAGAAAAAGTTGATTGGGAATGCAAGGATAGTCCTTCAGTTCCTTAAAAAAACACTTAATACAAGGTACTTTCATTGATGTTACTACAATTTCTTAAAAACAGACGACTGAACATGCGTGAAACTCTCGATACGACAGTGCTTGGTTTTGCTCCAAATATCAAGATTTTGGAGAAAAGCTTGGACTGTGGTTGTTGTCTGTTGTTTTTACTATATTTTACATTTTTATCATAATTAACAACAGAAAGGCGATGTTTGACGCTTTGTAGTTATTTTTTTCAATCCCATTTGAAGAAAAAAAAAAGACTAATATAGCTTTCCAAAATTGACGGCCAGCGAACCGCTCGTGCAAGGATGTGACGTCAAAAAACAATTCTATGAAACCTTTCTCAAAGTGTGACCTACGCGAGCCTGCTATCAGTCAATCTCGTAGCCAGAGCCTGCGTGTCTTTTGGCCTGCGGCGAAGAACGAGGGCTCTGGCATTATCCATTTTTGGCGCATGCGCAATTTTCCGGAAGTGAAATATAATTAATGGAAAACATGCTTGAAAACTGCTTTAAAACAGAGTCCTGTGTTTATATACCATCATAATAAAAATTAGAAATCGGGATCATATGTTTATAATTTTTGGCAAGTCTTCGCAGGCCAGAAGAAACGCAGACTCTGGCTACGAGATTGGCTATCAGTCATTTTAAGGCTGGGAAGAGGGGAAAGCTGGTTTGAGTCGAAATGGCAGTGCATTTTGTTTAAATTTAGAAATAGTAGCATCTTGGAAATATGTCCCCTAAAACAGCCCCACATTGCAATGTAAACCCAACTCAACTCAGTATTTCATTCAACCTCGGAATGGCTAGTATCGGTCTAGCTAGTTTGTATTAAGAAAAGCCACTGCGAAGAATGCAGGTCACCGCTTTACCTTTCAAAAATAGCAAAATAATAACCTGACCTGACCGCGTGAGAGATTATTTTCAACTTGCGCGTAAAAGAACTTTTGTTGAATTGAATTTCGAAATAAACTTTGTTTTTTTAAACTGATGCAATTGCAAACGTTTTTATAATCTTTGTCGTGATTTAATGTTCTTTGGAACATTCTTCATCACAGGTTGTCAGGACGATCCTGTTGGTATAGCAGACCCTAATATTATACCAGATAGAAGGTTCACAGCAACGTCCTCTTGGCATAATAACGCAAACGAACCATGGGATGCACGTTTGAATGGTGCGGATTATGGATGGGCACCAAGAACACCATCTGACCCAAATGACTATCTACAGATAGACTTGGGTCAAGTGTATGTTCTATGTGCTATAGCTACACAAGGATGCAATGGCTGCTCCGAAAGAACTACGCAATATAAGATCTCGACATCTGTAGACAAAAATACTGGCGTTTGGGCTACTTACAAAAATGGAGTGATAGACAAGGTATAGGGAATGACAATTGTAAAGTAAAAGAAAATGACTTTCATATGACCCTTACGGCCCTGCTCATCCACTTGATAAAAGTCTTGGAACATTGGCGTAACGGGGTCGAAGGGTTGACGTGAGTGGGCAGGATAACCCGGTCCGGCCCTTCTCGTTTTTTTCAGCAGATTATGGATGGGCACCAAGAGCACCATTTGATCCTAATGACTATCTACAGATAGACTTGGGTCAAGTGTATGTTTTATGTGCTATAGTCTTCTAGTTGCTTCCTGGTAATACAGATAGTAATACTGTTGTCAAGAATGTCTTAGATGTTGCTATTATTCTTCTAGTTGTTTACTGGTAATACAAATAGTAATACTGTTGTCAAGAATGTCTTAGATGTTGCTATTTTTCTTCTAGTTGTTTCCTGGTAATACAGATAGTAATACTGTTGTCAAGAATGTCTTAGATGTTGCTATTTTTCTTCTAGTTGTTTACTGGTAATACAGATAGTAATACTGTTGTCAAGAATGTGTTAGTTGTTGCTATTTTTCTTCTAGTTGTTTCCTGGTAATACAGATAGTAATACTGTTGTCAAGAATGTGTTAGATGTTGCTATTATTCTTCTAGTTGTTTACTGGTAATACAGATAGTAATACTGTTGTCAAGAATGTCTTAGATGTTGCTATTTTTCTTCTAGTTGTTTACTGGTAATACAGATAGTAATACTGTTGTCAAGAATGTCTTAGATGTTGCTATTTTTCTTCTAGTTGTTTACTGGTAATACAGATAGTAATACTGTTGTCAAGAATGTCTTAGATGTTGCTATTGTTCTTCTAGTTGTTTCTTGGTAATACAGATAGTAATACTGTTGTCAAGAATGTCTTAGATGTTGCTATTTTTCTTCTAGTTGTTTACTGGTAATACAGATAGTAATACTGTTGTCAAGAATGTCCTAGATGTTGCTATTTTTCTTCTAGTTGTTTACTGGTAATACAGATAGTAATACTGTTGTCAAGAATGTCTTAGATGTTGCTATTGTTCTTCTAGTTGTTTCTTGGTAATACAGATAGTAATACTGTTGTCAAGAATGTCTTAGATGTTGCTATTTTTCTTCTAGTTGTTTACTGGTAATACAGATAGTAATACTGTTGTCAAGAATGTCCTAGATGTTGCTATCTTTCTTCTAGTTGTTTCCTGGTAATACAGATAGTAATACTGTTGTCAAGAATGTCTTAGATGTTGCTATTGTTCTTCTAGTTGTTTCTTGGTAATACAGATAGTAATACTGTTGTCAAGAATGTCTTAGATGTTGCTATTTTTCTTCTAGTTGTTTACTGGTAATACAGATAGTAATACTGTTGTCAAGAATGTGTTAGATGTTGCTATCTTTCTTCTAGTTGTTTACTGGTAATACAGATAGTAATACTGTTGTCAAGAATGTCTTAAATTATCCAGTATTGGTCCGATATATCAGATTCATACCAACAACTTACAACGTATGGAAGACGATGCGTGTAGAAGCTTACGGATATATAAAAGGTATTCACAAAATTGAACATTGAAATTTCTGTTTTAAGTAAATACTTCTATACGAACGACATTGGAACGTTTGAAAACTGAGGCTGGCCATTAAGTAAACATAAAGAACAGTAGCGTCAAAATTATACATTCAAATCTCGTCTTCCAATATTACGCGGAAACTTGAGAATACTGAATGTAGTATGTCAGTGGTGCAAGGGCTTATAGAATAATAATTGGCATTTCTTTTGATTCTTTTTCCCTTTACAGTGTATTACGGCTTCTTTTCTGTTTGAATTCCTTTTCAAAAACTAGAAAACAATAAAAACTACACTGGCATTAATCAAATAATTGTTTTTTCATCTCCCGTTAAGAAGAAACCGCTCAGATTATGCATGTCTATTGCTGACATTGCAATACAAGGGGCGGTCCTGAGGTTGCTCAATGTAACGAGAGTTGAAAAACAAAAAACAAAAAACAAAATTATCATAATCAACTGACCCAATTGGTGTTGCTCTAAAAGGAATATTCTTAAGAAACAACTGAATAATTCTTGGCTTTACCTCAATATCTGTTAGCCGCTGCTCAGGTTGATTTTAAATCTGTCTGCAACTTGCCATTTCGTCAACGTGACGTGACTAGATGTAGAGCCCAAAAATATAAAAAGAGAGAAAAAAAAATCGTAAACGCAGATCTACCCATGATAAATACAGATCCTGCTTAGAAAATTACATATTTTTGGGTAAAATGTGAATAATTCGTGTCTCTGTCTGTGAATTTGTTGCTTAATTGATTGCTGCGATGATTCGATAAACATATACGCTGTCATTTAGCAATATGCTGCATAACAAATAAACGGCTGACTAACTAAATTATTTATTTATTTGTTTTAATGCCTTTTACAGTACCATACGGAGCTCCAGTGTCAGCTTTAGCATATTCCCTATCATCACAGAGCGTACGTGTTACTTGGAATGTAAGTTATTAGTTACAGTATTTGTTTTTGATAATGTAATAATATCCTAATGCATAAGTGTTTCTAATGTCTTGTAATTTAAGGTTGAATTTATGTACAATCATGGTTCCTGGTGTGGTGCCTTCACGTGTCAAAGTGAACAATTCATGTTTGGTCAGTTGAATAAATTCCTAAAACTCCTTTGTATATTTTTCAAACCTCCAAGGGTAACCAAAAACTTTTTGTTTTCTTTAAATGTTATATTAGTAAAAGGGCCTTTTTCGATGATCGATAACCACTGCAAGACTGATAAGTTTTTAACGCAAACAATGTTTCTCATATTCTATTCTCAAATATTCAGTCTTTATAAATTATTGTCTACAGACTTTTATGCTCATTAATATTTACATTCGTGTGTTTTGAAGGCCTCAAAATGTGGATCCTATGGTCCTATTAGAGGGTACAAAATTATGTGTGCAGCAATATCCAGGAATGTTACCAAGGAATATCTTACAAGTGCTAACCAAACAAGTTACAACATTACGAGTTTAGAAAAGTGGACTGAATACCGGATCACAGTTAAGTGCTTCAATGACAATGGAGAAGGTCCTGCCAGTGCAGAGGTCACTGTACGTACAATGGAAGATGGTAGGTCATCGGAAATAATTCTCTATTAATTTGTATGTGTTTCGACCAACTCTCCTCACACACCACCACTTCAAAATAATTTTTTTATCAAGTTTTTTTGAGATTACCCTTGATATTTTTTATCTTTATTCACACTTTCTATGTACATGTATAAGTCTATGAAACTCATTTATTCATCAAATCTATATGTATTTCAGCCCCAGGTAAACCAAACAATTTTGAAGTAACAGTTCTCAGCTCTACCTGCATGCAATTAGATTGGGCTTTACCATCTGAAGCAAATGGTGTCATAAGAGGATTTAAGATAAGGTACAAAAATCTTACAAAAAGCAATGGCTTTTCAAGTAGCACGACTTTGTCCGGAAATGGAACTTTAAGTTATGTACTAACTGGACTGGACAGTTGCACTTCATACTCCTTCAAAATATTGGCATATACAATCAAAGATGGTCCATATACACATGAGATCCAAAGAACAACAGCTGAGAATGGTGAGTTTCTAGCATGGATTCCCATCGATCCAATTTATTTATTTGTCTTTAAACCATGTTTGATCGAAATATAGTAGTTAATGAAAAAAAAAAAATTAAATTGAGAAGAATGATATGACTTTCATTTCAAAACAATCGATTTAGACATGCTACCTAAAAACACTATACCCATTTAAAAAAATAATTCCCTACTTTAGTTTGCCAGAGCAATGCCGTTGGTATAGCAGACCGTAATATTATCACAGATAACAGATTTACAGCATCTTCACAGTATGACATTAGATATGCTCCAATGAATGCACGTCTGAATGGAGCAGCCAGAGGATGGGGACCAAGGACAGCAAACAATCCTAATGACTATCTACAGATAGACTTGGGTCAAGTGTTTGTTATCTGTGCCGTCGCATCACAAGGTGCGAATGGAATAAATGAATGGACTACGGAATATAAAATATCAACATCTATAGACAAAAATACTAGTGTATGGGATACTTACAAAAATGGAATAGCAGACAAGGTATATTTGATTATGAATTACAAATAAAAAAGTTCATGTTGCTACAATCGTACCATTGATAACGTTTTGAACTAGCTAAGCTGGGAAGCTGGCCATACATATAAATTTTTCGTATCTTGCAAGGAATTGCCATCGATAACGGTTTCAATACAAGTATTATCAAAAAACCATTCTGCGGCTTGAGCTGGAAATAAATATAGACTTTTTACATCTGGCCAGGTATCGCTGTTTTTGTAGTGATAGTTAAACTTAAAAAGCCACATTTTAAAAGGTTAATAGCGCTCTTTTATTCATAGCAATCAATTTTCAACACTCGCTTTTTGACGATAGGTTACATACAGCAAAATATAGTTCAAACTTACTAATTTGTTTTTAACAACATAATGTTAATCTTTATAATTAGAAAATGGCTAACCTTTTTATTATTAAGTGATTTTCCTGGTAATATAATAGTATACTTTTGTCAAGAATGCCTTACATGTTTCTTTTGTTCTTCTAGTTGTTTCCTGGTAATATAGACACTAGTACTGTTGTGAAGAACGTCTTAAATGTTCCAGTATTGGCACGGTACATTAGATTCATACCAATAGTTTACTACTCTTGGAAGACCTTGCGAGTAGAAGCTTATGGATTTATAAGAGGTATTCACAGAATGGAACCTTGAAATTTCTATTTTTAGTGATAATATATACAAACTACATGAAACTGTTTGGTGGTTGCACATAGTCATGAAATCAGTGTTTAAAAGTTTCCCATTCTTCTTAGACCTACAATGGACCTCACCAGCACCAGCAGTCGAGAATATCATAGTTGCACACAGTCATGAAATCAGTGTTTAAAAGTTTCCCATTCTTCTTAGACCTACAATGGACCTCACCAGCACCAGCAGTTGAGAATATCATAGTTGCACACAGTCATGAAATCAGTGTTTAAAAGTTTCCCATTCTTCTTAGACCTACAATGGACTTCACCAGCACCAGCAGTTGAGAATATCATAGTTGCACACAGTCATGAAATCAGTGTTTAAGATTTTCCCATTCTATTTAGACCTACAATGGACCTCACCGGCACCAGCAGTCGAGAATATCACGTCAACCTCAGCAGCTGTAAGGTGGAGGAAAATAACAGAAAGCCCATTGCAAGCGAATATAACATTTTATATTGTAAAGTGCCACTCAATCAACAATATCCGTATATCAAATGTATCAGGTTCTGAAGCCAGTGTCGTTGACGTCACTGGTCTTACGCCCGATACAAACTACAGTGTTAAGATTAAAGCTGTTAGCAGAAATGATCATGGACAGTGGAGTTGCCCAACGAGTTTTATAACGCCAGCTTCTGATCGTAAGTAACAACTGTTAAGTGTCGTATAGTGTTTGTAAGTAACCACAATGTTGGAAAGCATTAATGTTTATTCTAAAAACATTCCCTTATCCGCTGGTGCAGCATTGTGGAGTTTCCCCTCTAAAACAATACTCAGGAAAAATCACTGTCATTATTTAAGATAGAACATATAACATGACACGATGCAAAACCCAGGTCTGATATATTTTTTTTAATGCTGCCATGTATTTTAGTGCCACCAGGAAAGCAGACACAGAAGGAGACGAACGAGGCGAGGCGGGAGAAGAAAGAGACTACCTGCATAAGTAAATCATTCACTTTGAATTTGATTTCAAAACGTCCATTCCATGTTTTTTTTTTCTTCAGCTCCTTCAAAAAAATCGTTGTCATAAAAACAATATTCTTTTAGGTTCGTCCATTGTTGCTACTAGTCTGGCATTCAATGTAGCGTTCTTGGTTTTCATCTTACTACTTGTGGTGTACATTAACCATCTTAAGAAACAACTTGGTAAGTATCAAAAAAACCTTAATGATAACATTCCATTCTATTTTCACATGAGATTGCCTGACTAAGAACCTGCAGTTATCAATATGCATTAATACTCTAGCTGTTTGTTGAACCGTTATTTTGTATATTTATATATTTTTCTTTCTGATAATTCTAGAAGAAGCGAACAAGGCAGAAAAGAGGTAACTTTTGACTTATGCATCTCAAAGGAAGTGAACATAAAATATAATTTCATTCTTGCGTTTTTGATGGCAGCCCCTTTCTTTTTGTTTCATTTTCTTATTGAAAATCGCAAATCTCCGTTAACCCTAAATTCACTTAAGAATGCATCAATAACATTATGATTTATAATATATTAAAGATAAAACGCGCGTTCTTATTGGCTGACTACTGTGTTTATATCAGAGGACAAAGAAACGCTCATTAGCGTTAACTCATTAAAATGTCTTATAAAAGAAGTATTTTAAGTCCTATACTGATTCATATTGTTTCGTATTTTATCGTAGTTTTTGTTTTTTTCTTTTTCCACGCAATTCAGCGCTACCCTTTGAGTTGCCTAACTGAGTTAATTTTGTTATAAAACATACATCTATTATCTAAACAGGCAAACGAATGCTTTCGATGAAGTGCTTTATTCGGTGAGTGTACGCTAGATTTGAAATTATGTTTTGTCTATTTACTTTTGTGTCAAACGAACAACCCTTTAGGCTTTGTCGAATACCCTTTTTGGATTACGTAGGTGGTAGATCCTGGATGCCGGGGATGCTGCAGATGCCCAATTAACAAACGATTCTGGTACCTCTGGATTCGGTATAACGTAATAGTGGAAATATATCAAAAGTTGAACAGTCAATGGCATTTCTAATTATATGTATGTATTTATATTTGTATATAATGTTTTACAGAACACAAATGCAATAACCTCCGAAGGATCAGTACTTCCTATGCAACAATTGCCTTCCCATGACAATTCTACCTACGAGTCAATTACTTCATGTGGTATCGTCACAGGTGCAAACTGAGGTTACTGGCCATCAGACTATACCATATAATATAGGATGCGTTGGTGTCTGCAAACCAATCAACATTAACTTTAATGCCATAACCATGCATAAGTCTTTACCCAAACCTAAGCCCAAACCAAAGTCCAAACTTAAGCCCGAACAAAGGCGGAGAAACCTCAAGAAAGTCCTGCATTATCTTTGACACAGCCACTCACATATCAGTCCCTGATACAAGAAAAGCGGATTAAATCGGCTTACCAAAGTCTTCATTCTTATAAACGAGGTCGCAGAATGTAACATATGAACGTTTGTCTATACAAAAAACTGTAGCAGTAATTAATAGTGGTAGTAAATGGTAACTGTCAGTGCTGTATACGCTATGAGAATTATACTATGGCAAAGAGTTCGCAAAAAAATGCATTTCGCTTTGATACTCAGGGAGTACGTTGTAAAGTCTACAAAATGCATATGCAAAAGACTAGATATTTCTAAATTCACTCTCAAGGCCTTCCTTTTTTAAACAATCGTATAATCATAAGATTCGAGCCGATTGACTCATGCGGTTCTTTAGAATATCTGATCTTGGCATTTTTTTCGAATTCTTTTTAATATGTATATATTATTTTTCTTGTATTTATGCTGTACTTTATCGTAACTATATTACATGATATTATAGTGTATTACAGGGAATCGTATTGTATTACATGGTATTGTAGTGTATACCATGGTATTGAAGTGTGTATTACATGGTATTGTAGTGTATTACAGGGTAGTTGCAGGTATTGCAGGGTATTGTAGTGTATTACAGGGTAGTTGCAGTGTATTGCAGGGTATTGTAGTGTATTACAGGGTATTGTAGTGTATTGCAGGGTATTGTAGGATATTACAGGGTAGTTGCAGTGCATTACAGGGTATTGTAGGGTATTACAGGGTATTGTAGTGTATACACCCTGGTATTGTAGTGTAAACCATGGTATTGAAGTGTATTACAGGGTTTTGTAGGGTATTGTATTATTGCAGTGTATTACAGGGTATTGTGGTGTATTAAAGGATATTACAGTGTATTATAAAATATTGTAGTTTATCATATGACCCGTGTCTGCCCGGGCGCGCGCTCTTGAAAAAACTTTCGGGAAAATGGCGTGAGCAGGGCCGTACGCCTTTGAGCGAGCTGTGCCGTATGAATCCGTACGGCTCTGCTCGAAACCTGCGACCGTATTATTTTTCTTTTCGTGAGGGTAATATGATAAAATGCTTATTAACTGAGTTAGGACGGGCCGTACGGTAAAATATTTGGCTTTCTGTCATGTGTACGGCATCACCTCGAGCCAAATAGTTTCCTGTACGGCCCTGACACTCAGTCAATAAGTACATATTATTCACAAAATAAAATATAACCAAACCAAGATATGCAGTTACGATAAAGATTTAACCAAATATTTTAATCGTATGACAACGTTTTTATTGGAATCTGTTTTAGAATACAAACGCTGACGGCGTAGAAGAAAAACTCGCTATGACGTTTCTATCTCAGGGACCAAACTCGGATTATGAACAAATTGATCTTATCAATTCTGAAGCTGCTGTTCGCCCTGTAGCTAGTGCTTGTAATAGCTTATACCAGTCTATCCATTTTGAAGAAGAGAGTGAACCAGAATTTAACCTAAAGCAAGAAAAACACACGGAAAATCCCTTGTATGACAGCAAAAAAATGAATATGAACAAGGGTCTTCAGAAACTTAGAGATGAGCCTGTGACACGTGCTTGTAAAAGTCTGTATCAGTCCATTCACTTTGATGGAATGCGTCAATCTCACTTTAACTTTGGACAAGAGAAACTGCATCAGAAAGGTGATGAAATACCCTCGATTTTGAAACCCGCTGAACATCAGGATTTTCAGAAAGAACAACTCAGACATGAATATCAAGGTCTTCATGAAGATTGTAATGGAAAGAAGAAGCAAGCAGCTGTATACCAGCCATTGCAAAAAGAGCAGCAGCAACCTGAATATATAAATCAAAGTTATAAGGAAAATAATAAAGCAGCTGTCAAACATCTGGCTGCATATCAGAATCCCAAGAAAACTCAAGACAGACCTGTGTATCAAAGCCTACATGAGGATTTAAAACAAACCATGACAAAATTACCTGTCCATCAGTCCTTGGCAAAAGGGCAAGCTGAATACGTAAACCAAATTGCAAAGGGAGAAAAGTCTATTTCGCAGCCTGCTAACTATCAGGCCTTACAGCATGGGCACGGCCAAACCAAACCTAATTACCAAAGCCTTCAAGAGGATAGCAAAGAATGTACAGTAGAAGTTACCAATTATCAGGCACTTGCGAAACCTATATACCAAAGCCTTCGCACCTATGGAAATACAGAACCCAAACAGACTCGTAAAATGAGTTAATTGTATCAACGGCATTATTCAGTAAAAAAATATCGGTTATTACACGTTTTTTTTGCGACTGGATAGTTTTTATAAGTCATGGTTTTCGTTCATTTTGACGTTAATTGTTTAAATATTGTTACGAAGCATAACAAACGACAGTAAATTAAACATATACACCTATTTTAATAAACTTTGACATCGAAAAAGCCGGACAATAGCCGATAGGTCACTCCGCTGATATGTAAATTGCTTCTTTGAATACAAAAATGAATTAGTCTCAACACTAAGGTCCATGTTCTTGACAAGAATAAGAAGCAAAAACACAAGTCATTTCAGTTTTTCTTGGATCTTGGAATGACCTATCTACTAAATAGGTGTATACCATTGGCAACATCGAACGAAAATATAACTCGATTAACCAGGCATGTCTACTATAACTTGTTTACAAAACGCGTTTTAGAAATCTGCAAATGAAAGAGGAATCCAAAAATTACGAGAATGCTGCAATCCGTTGCTGTTCTCTCTATACTTTCACATAATATAATGTTTTTTACGATTCGTTGCTCAGCTTTGCAGAAAATCTTCAGTCAAAATTTACGTCTGGGAAGCGAGTAAAGCAGGGCTTATTCTACCTTTTGGATGTGAATACATAGCGAATCAGTCAAATATGAGAAGTACATGCTTTTTTAATTGTCTGTTTACTTCAACATTCCTTGAGAGTTTTACTTTCCTTATAACAAAAACGTCCCGTGCCCCAGATATCGCACTGACCACATCTATTGTTTCTTCAGGCCTTTTCGATGTCTAGATTATGATTGCGATGATTGCTATTCTATGTGTTCTAAATCTGTGAAGGTTGTCAAATAACAGTGGTGTAAGACCTTGGCCTGTGTAAAGACAGTCATTGAGACTTGGACCAACATTTTTGGGTCCTTTGCTGGAAGCACGATTTTTAGAGCAAAAGCTACACTTCTACTTCCGCTTCGAATAAAGCTAATACCTGATCGACATCCAACGAGTCTTTCTTATCAAGTTTCCGATTAATTTCCAGAGAAATTTCCATATCTTGTCCATGATGACCGATATTAACAACGTTCCATGGGTTTCACTTTTAACTCCCGTAGTTCCCAGACCGAGACTTCTGATATTTATTTCTAGTTGGTCGTTAATTCTCTCAACTGCTGCACATTTGCCACGATTTCCACGTTTGATATATGAAGTAGCTTATTCATGTAACTGGAAATCAATATTTGAGGGTGAACATATCTGTCTTTTAAGATTTCTACTGCATTCTTTAAGTTTTCGCTGGTGAGAGAGATACCTTCGATTGATTATGCCGCCTGACCAGAGGTTAATAAACTTGTCAATATCAGATAATTCGATTCACTGTCGTTCACTGATGTTTTGAAACAGTCCCAGAATTAAGGGTTGCCAATCTGCAGGATCACCATCAAAGGTTTTCAAGTCTAATTCTGGTGTAGATTTTCTCGTGTTTTGAATCGTATCTTGACCTTGAGGTGATGTTGGTGAGTCGGAGCCAATTGTGTTTTGTAGACATGTTTCGATTTACCCTGCAAGCAGAGTTTTTTTTCCTGACCCTCCGTTGAAGAAGAAAGTGAACCAGAACTGCACCTAGAGCAAGGAAAAACCGTTAAAATCCTTTGAAAGACAGCAAAAAAAAAAACAATAAAAAAAAAAAATAAAAAAAACAAAAACAACAACAACAACAAACAAGAAACAAACACAAAAAAAAGCCCAAAAAAAAATGAATACACAGAAACGTCTTCGGAAACTTAATGATCTATTTTGATAAATTGCGTCAATCACCCTTTGATATTAACAAAATTAACTGCCTATCAGTCCTTGCAAAATGACAATTTAAATACATTAATCAAATTTTTAAGGAATCCCATTTCACAACTGAACTCGCTAATTACCAGGCCTTGCAACAGGACCAGTTAAAAACCTAATTTTCAAAGCCTTCATGAATAGTTTCTGAGAACGAATTTATTCCTTCAACCTTGTCCGCAGCTAAGCGAGATCCGCCACTACAAAGTCAACTTGAGGAGTAGTGCGACACGCGTAACTTAACACTGTTTCTTTCTAGGAAAAGCACACCTTTCTACTTCTAGGAAGTGGCTTTCGGCTTTTTTTAAAACAATAAAAAACATTAAGGGAGGTAGTCTGATGAACGTTTATTAGGTATTATTATACCAACCAACGAATGTTTTCGTACAAAAATTCAATTTTTGAAATTGAGGAAACTCTTTCCAAGTAAAGTAATTATTATTGTGTCTTGGATTTTTCAAGGCACTTGCAAATACGTGATAAAATACTCATTAATCATTCTTTTCTTCAAAACATCCCATATTTGGCAAACATGGCAAAGTTCCAGCTGAGTCTGCACATACTACAGGTAACCAAGTAAACGCCTGCAAATGCATATCTATTTACATTGTCATTAAAATAGCCAATGAGTTTCACAAGGAAAAACCCGGGCCTTATTGACACATCCAGAAGTGAAGCTATTACATTCCAGACAGTCATTTTCTTTATCGACGCATACTAAGATGGAGAGTCCTTGCGGAAGTCCTGTTAGAAGACCAGTAATTTACTTTGTTGCAAGTATCATTTTCTTCTCATCGGAAGTATTTGGTAAGTTACAGAGTTTTCTATACAAAAAGAGATATCTAAAGATGGAATAAAATGTGATTGTTGACGATGAATATTTAGTAGAGAATACCAACATCTTTAAGCAAGACCAAATGATTTGGATATGAAAGTATAAGCGAAACACATGCTTGTTCCTTTAGCACAATCAATACATGGAAAAAAATAATATGCTTCGTTTAAGAAGAACAGGAATTAGCAACATTGAGGTTAAGCAATCATATTAAGATTTAACAATGCCTGCACATAATTTTTGTGTATGTGTTTGCTTGATATGTTTTTACTGAAAGGAGAGGTTGCGCGATATTTTTTCATAGGTGAAGTACTTGCTTGATATTTTATTAGAGGTTTACGCAACCTCATCCTCAATTATCTAATGGTTCGTCCCTAAGACACATATTTATACTTATCATTTTTTTCTAGAAAAAACTTTCATGACTTGTATAAGATTAAGAATATACTAAAATATACTAAGAATAAGAATACACTATGTTATTAGTAGGTATACTTTGGCTCCAGCAACGACATGTCCTAAACGCTGGACTGTCATTTGGATTTGTCTGGGGTAATTGTTCTTCTCCAGAAATTGTAGCTTTATTTAATTACAAATTGATATAAACTCCTTTGCATCAAACATTTTATGGAATTTCTTTCGATTAAAAAAACATAAAAGGTTATACTCCATATAAGACATTTCGTGATTAATATACAGCGTCTGATCTGTAACTGTTTAATCGTAAATGCCCATCCGATACAGACGGGTTGCTCAGATATATGTTGTATATACACATAAACACTAGGATCGGTACTTCAAAAGATAACTTTGGTCAAAAATACATGAGGTCCTAAACTTTTAAAACTATACATTTCTATTTCCTTTTTGCAAATAATTTAAACAAAAAAAAGACTTTATGACAACATGAATGTAATTATCCTTTGGAAATTGCACAGCGGTGATTGATCCAATGACCTCTGTGTTAACACATGTCCATCAAGCTTTTTGGTGGAAAATTATACAAAAATAGCAAATGTGTTAATGAAAGTCTAAGCCAATCCAGCTTTAGAAATCAACTCACATGAATATCATGTAAACCCGATACAAACCTTACAATGAAAATGCTAGTTAGATGCAATTACTAGTGGATGTATTCTGTTCTGATACAACAGTAGTCGTTGTATCTAATTAGCATATGAATTCAAAATGTTCCAAATGAGTTATGAAACGGGATTTCACAAGTTGTTCACAACATTCGCGTCCGTGTTGTATCGGTCATACAACACGGCCTGCAATGCCGACCCGATGTAGTCGAGGGTTTGCATAACTGTCGATAATTCTCCCAAGCCCCCGGGTTTTTCTATCAGGCTATGTAAACACAGAGAAAAATGTTTTCTATTGCTTTTATGAAATAAATACTAAGGGAAAAACATTACCACTTGCAAGAAAATAAATCTTTATTTGAATTTGATTCTCATATCAAAATACAAATTCTCCTTACATCACGAACTTCGACCGTTAGCCAATCAAAATTTCATGTAATAAACTACCGAAAAGGAGGCAAATGTGAAGCGAGAACGAATCACTAGCTATTTTGAACATTTATCATTCTAAAACTTTAAAACAAATACAAAGAATTTTCAAAGATTGAATAGAAATCTTAAGAAAAGATGTGGTGATCAAAAAGTGATCAAAAGTAGATAACTGAGTGTCACTATGACTGCAATTTTCGGTTGAAAGAAACGTGGTTTTGCTCAATTTGACAGCCAGAAAACAAGGCAGCGAAGTTGATTGATTCGTCTTGCCTCGAGAAGATATTTTGTGAAGCTGAAGAGCTATCGCTGGAAAAGCTTGTCTGCGGACTGTTTCTTGAAGTACTTGTGTTCTTTATCGGGCGGTGATTTAAAGCATGAGAAAGCACGATGCTGAACAACCGAAGCTGTCCTGAAGAAGGACTTGTTGTAGATTCTGAGGGAAATCTCGTTGCGGTGTCCAGAGAATGTCATGAAATTACGATAAGAAAGACCTGCATGAGACCATAGGGTTATGCCTGTGGCCCTGATACAAGTCAACATTTGGAACTTCGTTTTCAAAATGCATTTTTGGGGTGTTTTTTTCCACGTAAGAAATCGTAATTTTTAAACTTGTACCGGGAAAACACGAAAGTTGTGACATCACAACTGTGTTTATATACCCTCATGCAAACATGGCTATCAACCAATCTCGGCGTGCGTGCTATTCAATTTATTTTATAAATATTATTATTGTATGAGATGTAGGAAAAAAATGATACTCGCAACTTGCAAATTAATCGCAACTCGCAACTTCTCGACTCGCAGGGTTTCCACCTTCGTTTGTTCGTAGAACGAAAGAAAAGTAACGTTTACAGTTTATCGCGACGTATTTCCGGTGGTACAATCAGGCTGACGTCGAAGCTGGCCGTCAAATTGATCAATGCTGGTTGCAAAATACGGCCAAATTTCTTCCTCTAAGGTCCATAGTATTTATCAAAAACTTTAAGCTTAAACCTTTGTGGTTTTGATTTTTTTAATATTTGAAAACGGAATATATCATGTTTAACCTATCATAGTGAAAGCATAAAAGTCATGTATTCCTCAAAGTGAACGAAAACAATTTTCAGAAGATTTCCGATGCATTTTGTGTTTGAAAGCTCTGAGAAGAAGTCGGCGCATAGTTAACTATGCCTTAACTCAGAAAAAGTTGATTGGGAATGCAAGGATAGTCCTTCAGTTCCTTAAAAAAACACTTAATACAAGGTACTTTCATTGATGTTACTACAATTTCTTAAAAACAGACGACTGAACATGCGTAAAACTCTCGATACGACAGTGCTTGGTTTTGCTCCAAATATCAAGATTTTGGAGAAAAGCTTGGACTGTGGTGTTTATCATAATTAACAACAGAAAGGCGATGTTTGACGCTTTGTAGTTATTTTTTTCAATCCCATTTGAAGAAAAAAAAGACTAAAATAGCTTTCCAAAATTGACGGCCAGCGAACCGCTCGTGCAAGGATGTGACGTCAAAAAACGATTCTATGAAACCTTTTTCAAAGTGTGACCTACGCGAGCCGACTCTGGTGAAAAACGCACTGCGCACGCTCGGAGATGGCGTACGTAACTAAGGGCAACTCATATTTTTGATGCCGGTGTTTTGATTGTTTTACAAAATCGCAAAACTTAAGAAAAATACTGAAAACTTAAGGTTTTCCTTTTCTCAATAGCAAGATAATTTCGATTGTGATACACAGCTGATTTATACAAAAAAAACTTTGGTTTTTACAAAAGCGAAAATTATCTTTGAAAATGTCACCACTAGCGGCCCGACGTTTACATCCAGCATGGCTAATTTGCAGATAATCACATGGTTGGATTCTATGTAAAGAAATCTAAAAATATCTGTAAAATTCCAAAACGAATATTTAAGAAATAGCCTTGTCTGTTAAAATAAGGCATACCTTTAGATGTGATAAATTGCTATTGTTCGCCATTTTGTTTTTCCTCCCAACGCATGCGCAGTGCGTTTTTCACCAGTGTCACGCGAGCCTGCTATCAGTCAATATCGTAGCCAGAGCCTGCGTGTCTTTTGGCCTGCGGCGAAGAACGAGGGCTCTGGCATAATCCATTTTTGGCGCATGCGCAATTTTCCGGAAGTGAAATATAATTAATGGAAAACATGCTTGAAAACTGCTTTAAAACAGAGTCCTGTGTTTATATACCATCATATTAAAAATTAGAAATCGGGATCATATCAGTCATTCTAAGGCTGGGAAGAGGGGAAAGCTGGTTTGAGTCGAAATGGCAGTGCATTTTGTTTAAATTTAGAAATAGTAGCATCTTGGAAATATGTCCCCTAAAACAGCCCCACATTGCAATGTAAACCCAACTCAACTCAGTATTTCATTCAACCTCGGAATGGCTAGTATCGGTCTAGCTAGTTTGTATTAAGAAAAGCCACTGCGAAGAATGCAGGTCACCGCTTTACCTTTCAAAAATAGCAAAATAATAACCTGACCTGACCGCGTGAGAGATTATTTTCAACTTGCGCGTAAAAGAACTTTTGTTGAATTGAATTTTGAAATAAACTTTGTTTTTTTAAACTGATGCAATTGCAAACGTTTTTATAATCTTTGTCGTGATTTAATGTTCTTTGGAACATTCTTCATCACAGGTTGTCAGGACGATCCTGTTGGTATAGCAGACCCAAATATTATACCAGATAGAAGGTTCACAGCAACGTCCTCTTGGCATAATAACGCAAACGAACCATGGGATGCACGTTTGAATGGTGCGGATTATGGATGGGCACCAAGAACACCATCTGACCCAAATGACTATCTACAGATAGACTTGGGTCAAGTGTATGTTCTATGTGCTATAGCTACACAAGGATGCAATGGCTGCTCCGAAAGAACTACGCAATATAAGATCTCGACATCTGTAGACAAAAATACTGGCGTTTGGGCTACTTACAAAAATGGAGTGATAGACAAGGTATAGGGAATGACAATTGTAAAGTAAAAGAAAATGACTTTCATATGACCCTTACGGCCCTGCTCACCCACTTGATAAAAGTCTTGGAACATTGGCGTAACGGGGTCGAAGGGTTGACGTGAGTGGGCAGGATAACCCGGTCCGGCCCTTCTCGTTTTTTTCAGCAGATTATGGATGGGCACCAAGAACACCATTTGACGCTAATGACTATCTACAGATAGACTTGGGTCAAGTGTATGTTCTATGGCTATCGTCTTCTAGTCGTTTCCTGGTAATACAGATAGTATTACTGTTGTCAAGAATGTCTTAAATGTTGCTATTTTTCTTCTAGTTGTTTCCTGGTAATACAGATAGTAATACTGTTGTCAAGAATGTCTTAGATGTTGCTATTTTTCTTCTAGTTGTTTACTGGTAATACAGATAGTAATACTGTTATCAAGAATGTCTTAGATGTTGCTATTTTTCTTCTAGTTGTTTACTGGTAATACAGATAGTAATACTGTTGTGAAGAATGTCTTAGATGTTGCTATTTTTCCTCTAGTTGTTTACTGGTAATACAGATAGTAATACTGTTGTGAAGAATGTCTTAGATGTTGCTATTTTTCCTCTAGTTGTTTACTGGTAATACAGATAGTAATATTGTTGTCAAGAATGTCTTAGATGTTGCTATTTTTCTTCTAGTTGTTTCCTGGTAATACAGATAGTAATACTGTTGTCAAGAATGTCTTAGATGTTGCTATTTTTCTTCTAGTTGTTTACTGGTAATACAGATAGTAATACTGTTATCAAGAATGTCTTAGATGTTGCTATTTTTCTTCTAGTTGTTTACTGGTAATACAGATAGTAATACTGTTGTGAAGAATGTCTTAGATGTTGCTATTTTTCCTCTAGTTGTTTACTGGTAATACAGATAGTAATATTGTTGTCAAGAATGTCTTAGATGTTGCTATTTTTCTTCTAGTTGTTTACTGGTAATACAGATAGTAATACTGTTATCAAGAATGTCTTAGATGTTGCTGTTTTTCTTCTAGTTGTTTCCTGGTAATACAGATAGTAATACTGTTGTGAAGAATGTCTTAGATGTTGCTATTTTTCCTCTAGTTGTTTACTGGTAATACAGATAGTAATACTGTTGTCAAGAATGTCTTAGATGTTGCTATTGTTCTTCTAGTTGTTTACTGGTAATACAGATAGTAATACTGTTGTCAATAATGTCTTAGATGTTGCTATTTTCTTCTAGTTGTTTCCTGGTAATACAGATAGTAATACTGTTGTCAAGAATGTCTTAGATGTTGCTATTTTTCTTCTAGTTGTTTCCTGGTAATACAGATAGTAATACTGTTGTCAAGAATGTCTTGGCTGTTCCAGTATTGGTCCGATATATCAGATTCATACCAACAACTTGCCACTCATGGAAGACGATGCGAGTAGAAGCATATGGATTTATGAAAGGTATAAATCCACAAAAAATGAGGAGTCGAATGTTGTCTGTATTAATGGAGAATATGAATTCAGTCTCAATAAAATTATCTTTATCTTTTATCTTTGCGCTAAAAAGACGAATCCTTTGCCAGCAATGGTCCTCGAAACCATTGGGCTTTTTTGTAGGGGCACGAAATAATAGAACTGACAGGTCTTCAAAGGTTTTAACATTCCATTTCAGATCTACAATGGACCTCACCTGCACCAACAGTGGACAATATCACGTCGACGTCAGCAATCGTAAGATGGAGGAACACAGCAGGAAGCCCATTGCAAGCAAATATAATATTCTATATTATAAAGTACCAAGACAACAGTACTACCCGTACTTTAAACGTATCAGGTTTTGAAACTAATGTCAACATCACTGGTCTTACGCCCTATACAAACTACAGTGTTTGGATTAAAGCTGTGAACAAAGCTGGTCATGGACCGTGGAGTTGTTCTACGAACTTCACAACACTATTTCAAGCTCGTAAGTAACAACAGGTTCAAAACTGAGACTGGCCATTAAGTAAACATAAAGAACAGTAGCGTCAAAATTATACATTCAAATCTCGTCTTCCAATATTACGCGGAAACTTGAGAATACTGAATGTAGTATGTCAGTGGTGCAAGGACTTATAGAATAATAATTGGCATTTCTTTTGATTCTTTTCCTATTTACAGTGTATTACGGCTTCTTTTCTGTTTGAATTCCTTTTCAAAAACTAGAAAACAATAAAAACTACACTGGCATTAATCAAATAATTGATTTTTCATCTCCCGTTAAGAAGAAACCGCTCAGATTATGCATGTCTATTGCTGACATTGCAATACAAGGGGCGGTCCTGAGGTTGCTCAATGTAACGAGAGTTGAAAAACAAAAAACAAAAGTATCATAATCAACTGACCCAATTAGTGTGTGTAAGTGTGGGAAACTATGAGTTAATGTATGTGTAAGTGTGTGTAAGTGTGGGAAAGTATGAGTTAATGTATGTTTAAGTGTGTGTAAGTGTGTGTAATTGTGTGTAAGTGTGCGTAAGTGTGGGAAACTGTGGGTTAATGTGTGTGTAAGTGTGTGAAACTGTGAGTTAATGTGTGTGTAAGTGTGTGTAAGTGTGTGTAAGTGTGTGTAAGTGTGTGTAAGCGTGTGTAAGTGTGTGTAAGTGTGTGTAAGTGTGTGTAAGTGTGTGTAAGTGTGTGTAAGTGTGTGTAAGTGTGTGAAAGTTTGTGTAAATGTGGGAAACTGTGGGTTAATGTGTGTGTAAGTGTGTATTAGTGTGTGTAAGTGTGTGAAACTGTGAGTTAATGTGTGTGTAAGTGTGTGTAAGTGTGTGTAAGTGTGTGTAAGTGTGTGTAAGTGTGTGTAAGTGTGTGTATGTGTGTGTAAGTGTGTATAAGTGTGTGTAAGTGTGGGAAAGTTTGTGTAAATGTGGGAAACTGTGGGTTAATGTGTGTGTAAGTGTGTATTAGTGTGTGTAAGTGTGTGTAAGTGTGTGTAAGTGTGTGTAAGTGTGTGTAAGTATGTGTAAGTATTGGTGTTGCTCTAAAAGGAATATTCTTAAGAAACAACTGAATAATTCTTGGCTTTACCTCAATATCTGTTAGCCGCTGCTCAGGTTGATTTTAAATTTGTCTGCAACTTGCCATTTCGTCAACGTGACGTGACTAGATGTAGAGCCCAAAAATATAAAAAGAGAGAAAAAAAATCGTAAACGCAGATCTACCCATGATAAATACAGATCCTGCTTAGAAAATTACATATTTTTGGGTAAAATGTGAATAATTCGTGTCTCTGTCTGTGAATTTGTTGCTTAATTGATTGCTGCGATGATTCGATAAACATATATGCTGTCATTTAGCAATATGCTGCATAACAAATAAACGGCTGACTAACTAAATTATTTATTTATTTGTTTTAATGCCTTTTACAGTACCATACGGAGCTCCAGTGTCAGCTTTAGCATATTCCCTATCATCACAGAGCGTACGTGTCACTTGGAATGTAAGTTATTAGTTACAGTATTTGTTTTTGATAATGTAATAATATCCTAATGCATAAGTGTTTCTAATGTCTTGTAATTTAAGGTTGAATTTATGTACAATCATGGTTCCTGGTGTGGTGCCTTCACGTGTCAAAGTGAACAATTCATGTTTGGTCAGTTGAATAAATTCCTAAAACTCCTTTGTATATTTTTCAAACCTCCAAGGGTAACCAAAAACTTTGTGTTTTCTTTAAATGTTATATTAGTAAAAGGGCCTTTTTCGATGATCGATAACCACTGCAAGACTGATAAGTTTTTAACGCAAACAATGTTTCTCATATTCTATTCTCAAATATTCAGTCTTCATAAATTATTGTCTACAGACTTTTATGCTCATTAATATTTACATTCGTGTGTTTTGAAGGCCTCAAAATGTGGATCCTATGGTCCTATTAGAGGGTACAAAATTATGTGTGCAGCAATATCCAGGAATGTTACCAAGGAATATCTTACAAGTGCTAACCAAACAAGTTACAACATTACGAGTTTAGAAAAGTGGACTGAATACCGGATCACAGTTAAGTGCTTCAATGACAATGGAGAAGGTCCTGCCAGTGCAGAGGTCACTGTACGTACAATGGAAGATGGTAGGTCATCGGAAATAATTCTCTATTAATTTGTATGTGTTTCGACCAACTCTCCTCACACACCACCACTTCAAAATAATTTTTTTATCAAGTTTTTTTGAGATTACCCTTGATATTTTTTATCTTTATTCACACTTTCTATGTACATGTATAAGTCTATGAAACTCATTTATTCATCAAATCTATATGTATTTCAGCCCCAGGTAAACCAAACAATTTTGAAGTAACAGTTCTCAGCTCTACCTGCATGCAATTAGATTGGGCTTTACCATCTGAAGCAAATGGTGTCATAAGAGGATTTAAGATAAGGTACAAAAATCTTACAAAAAGCAATGGCTTTTCAAGTAGCACGACTTTGTCCGGAAATGGAACTTTAAGTTATGTACTAACTGGACTGGACAGTTGCACTTCATACTCCTTCAAAATATTGGCATATACAATCAAAGATGGTCCATATACACATGAGATCCAAAGAACAACAGCTGAGAATGGTGAGTTTCTAGCATGGATTATTCCCATCGATCCAATTTATTTATTTGTCTTTAAACCATGTTTGATCGAAATATAGTAGTTAATGAAAAAAAAAAAATTAAATTGAGAAGAATGATATGACTTTCATTTCAAAACAATCGATTTAGACATGCTACCTAAAAACACTATACCGATTTAAAAAAATAATTCCCTACTTTAGTTTGCCAGAGCAATGCCGTTGGTATAGCAGACCGTAATATTATCACAGATAACAGATTTACAGCATCTTCACAGTATGACATTAGATATGTTCCAAAGAATGCACGTCTGAATGGAGCAGCCAGAGGATGGGGACCAAGGACAGCAAACAATCCTAATGACTATCTACAGATAGACTTGGGTCAAGTGTTTGTTATCTGTGCCGTCGCATCACAAGGTGCGAATGGAATAAATGAATGGACTACGGAATATAAAATATCAACATCTATAGACAAAAATACTAGTGTATGGGATACTTACAAAAATGGAATAGCAGACAAGGTATATTTGATTATGAATTACAAATAAAAAAGTTCATGTTGCTACAATCGTACCATTGATAACGTTTTGAACTAGCTAAGCTGGGAAGCTGGCCATACATATAAATTTTTCGTATCTTGCAAGGAATTGCCATCGATAACGGTTTCAATACAAGTATTATCAAAAAACCATTCTGCGGCTTGAGCTGGAAATAAATATAGACTTTTTACATCTGGCCAGGTATCGCTGTTTTTGTAGTGATAGTTAAACTTAAAAAGCCACATTTTAAAAGGTTAATAGCGCTCTTTTATTCATAGCAATCAATTTTCAACACTCGCTTTTTGACGATAGGTTACATACAGCAAAATATAGTTCAAACTTACTAATTTGTTTTTAACAACATAATGTTAATCTTTATAATTAGAAAATGGCTAACCTTTTTATTATTAAGTGATTTTCCTGGTAATATAATAGTATACTTTTGTCAAGAATGCCTTACATGTTTCTTTTGTTCTTCTAGTTGTTTCCTGGTAATATAGACACTAGTACTGTTGTGAAGAACGTCTTAAATGTTCCAGTATTGGCACGGTACATTAGATTCATACCAATAGTTTACTACTCTTGGAAGACCTTGCGAGTAGAAGCTTATGGATTTATAAGAGGTATTCACAGAATGGAACCTTGAAATTTCTATTTTTAGTGATAATATATACAAACTACATGAAACTGTTTGGTGGTTGCACATAGTCATGAAATCAGTGTTTAAAAGTTTCCCATTCTTCTTAGACCTACAATGGACCTCACCAGCACCAGCAGTCGAGAATATCATAGTTGCACACAGTCATGAAATCAGTGTTTAAAAGTTTCCCATTCTTCTTAGACCTACAATGGACCTCACCAGCACCAGCAGTTGAGAATATCATAGTTGCACACAGTCATGAAATCAGTGTTTAAAAGTTTCCCATTCTTCTTAGACCTACAATGGACTTCACCAGCACCAGCAGTTGAGAATATCATAGTTGCACACAGTCATGAAATCAGTGTTTAAGATTTTCCCATTCTATTTAGACCTACAATGGACCTCACCGGCACCAGCAGTCGAGAATATCACGTCAACCTCAGCAGCTGTAAGGTGGAGGAAAATAACAGAAAGCCCATTGCAAGCGAATATAACATTTTATATTGTAAAGTGCCACTCAATCAACAATATCCGTATATCAAATGTATCAGGTTCTGAAGCCAGTGTCGTTGACGTCACTGGTCTTACGCCCGATACAAACTACAGTGTTAAGATTAAA
The DNA here is from genome assembly GCA_011057435.1 of Actinia equina. Taxonomy (NCBI): domain Eukaryota; kingdom Metazoa; phylum Cnidaria; class Anthozoa; order Actiniaria; family Actiniidae; genus Actinia; species Actinia equina. The sequence goes on along the minus strand of WHPX01001068.1, from coordinate 258,058 downwards.
GCTGTTAGCAGAAATGATCATGGACAGTGGAGTTGCCCAACGAGTTTTATAACGCCAGCTTCTGATCGTAAGTAACAACTGTTAAGTGTCGTATAGTGTTTGTAAGTAACCACAATGTTGGAAAGCATTAATGTTTATTCTAAAAACATTCCCTTATCCGCTGGTGCAGCATTGTGGAGTTTCCCCTCTAAAACAATACTCAGGAAAAATCACTGTCATTATTTAAGATAGAACATATAACATGACACGATGCAAAACCCAGGTCTGATATATTTTTTTTAATGCTGTCATGTATTTTAGTGCCACCAGGAAAGCAGACACAGAAGGAGACGAACGAGGCGAGGCGGGAGAAGAAAGAGACTACCTGCATAAGTAAATCATTCACTTTGAATTTGATTTCAAAACGTCCATTCCATGTTTTTTTTTTCTTCAGCTCCTTCAAAAAAATCGTTGTCATAAAAACAATATTCTTTTAGGTTCGTCCATTGTTGCTACTAGTCTGGCATTCAATGTAGCGTTCTTGGTTTTCATCTTACTACTTGTGGTGTACATTAACCATCTTAAGAAACAACTTGGTAAGTATCAAAAAAACCTTAATGATAACATTCCATTCTATTTTCACATGAGATTGCCTGACTAAGAACCTGCAGTTATCAATATGCATTAATACTCTAGCTGTTTGTTGAACCGTTATTTTGTATATTTATATATTTTTCTTTCTGATAATTCTAGAAGAAGCGAACAAGGCAGAAAAGAGGTAACTTTTGACTTATGCATCTCAAAGGAAGTGAACATAAAATATAATTTCATTCTTGCGTTTTTGATGGCAGCCCCTTTCTTTTTGTTTCATTTTCTTATTGAAAATCGCAAATCTCCGTTAACCCTAAATTCACTTAAGAATGCATCAATAACATTATGATTTATAATATATTAAAGATAAAACGCGCGTTCTTATTGGCTGACTACTGTGTTTATATCAGAGGACAAAGAAACGCTCATTAGCGTTAACTCATTAAAATGTCTTATAAAAGAAGTATTTTAAGTCCTATACTGATTCATATTGTTTTGTGTTTTATCGTAGTTTTTGTTTTTTTCTTTTTCCACGCAATTCAGCGCTACCCTTTGAGTTGCCTAACTGAGTTAATTTTGTTATAAAACATACATCTATTATCTAAACAGGCAAACGAATGCTTTCGATGAAGTGCTTTATTCGGTGAGTGTACGCTAGATTTGAAATTATGTTTTGTCTATTTACTTTTGTGTCAAACGAACAACCCTTTAGGCTTTGTCGAATACCCTTTTTGGATTACGTAGGTGGTAGATCCTGGATGCCGGGGATGCTGCAGATGCCCAATTAACAAACGATTCTGGTACCTCTGGATTCGGTATAACGTAATAGTGGAAATATATCAAAAGTTGAACAGTCAATGGCATTTCTAATTATATGTATGTATTTATATTTGTATATAATGTTTTACAGAACACAAATGCAATAACCTCCGAAGGATCAGTACTTCCTATGCAACAATTGCCTTCCCATGACAATTCTACCTACGAGTCAATTACTTCATGTGGTATCGTCACAGGTGCAAACTGAGGTTACTGGCCATCAGACTATACCATATAATATAGGATGCGTTGGTGTCTGCGAACCAATCAACATTAACTTTAATGCCATAACCATGCATAAGTCTTTACCCAAACCTAAGCCCAAACCAAAGTCCAAACTTAAGCCCGAACAAAGGCGGAGAAACCTCAAGAAAGTCCTGCATTATCTTTGACACAGCCACTCACATATCAGTCCCTGATACAAGAAAAGCGGATTAAATCGGCTTACCAAAGTCTTCATTCTTATAAACGAGGTCGCAGAATGTAACATATGAACGTTTGTCTATACAAAAAACTGTAGCAGTAATTAATAGTGGTAGTAAATGGTAACTGTCAGTGCTGTATACGCTATGAGAATTATACTATGGCAAAGAGTTCGCAAAAAAATGCATTTCGCTTTGATACTCAGGGAGTACGTTGTAAAGTCTACAAAATGCATATGCAAAAGACTAGATATTTCTAAATTCACTCTCAAGGCCTTCCTTTTTTAAACAATCGTATAATCATAAGATTCGAGCCGATTGACTCATGCGGTTCTTTAGAATATCTGATCTTGGCATTTTTTTCGAATTCTTTTTAATATGTATATATTATTTTTCTTGTATTTATGCTGTACTTTATCGTAACTATATTACATGATATTATAGTGTATTACAGGGAATCGTATTGTATTACATGGTATTGTAGTGTATACCATGGTATTGAAGTGTGTATTACATGGTATTGTAGTGTATTACAGGGTAGTTGCAGGTATTGCAGGGTATTGTAGTGTATTACAGGGTAGTTGCAGTGTATTGCAGGGTATTGTAGTGTATTACAGGGTATTGTAGTGTATTGCAGGGTATTGTAGGATATTACAGGGTAGTTGCAGTGCATTACAGGGTATTGTAGGGTATTACAGGGTATTGTAGTGTATACACCCTGGTATTGTAGTGTAAACCATGGTATTGAAGTGTATTACAGGGTTTTGTAGGGTATTGTATTATTGCAGTGTATTACAGGGTATTGTGGTGTATTAAAGGATATTACAGTGTATTATAAAATATTGTAGTTTATCATATGACCCGTGTCTGCCCGGGCGCGCGCTCTTGAAAAAACTTTCGGGAAAATGGCGTGAGCAGGGCCGTACGCCTTTGAGCGAGCTGTGCCGTATGAATCCGTACGGCTCTGCTCGAAACCTGCGACCGTATTATTTTTCTTTTCGTGAGGGTAATATGATAAAATGCTTATTAACTGAGTTAGGACGGGCCGTACGGTAAAATATTTGGCTTTTTGTCATGTGTACGGCATCACCTCGAGCCAAATAGTTTCCTGTACGGCCCTGACACTCAGTCAATAAGTACATATTATTCACAAAATAAAATATAACCAAACCAAGATATGCAGTTACGATAAAGATTTAACCAAATATTTTAATCGTATGACAACGTTTTTATTGGAATCTGTTTTAGAATACAAACGCTGACGGCGTAGAAGAAAAACTCGCTATGACGTTTCTATCTCAGGGACCAAACTCGGATTATGAACAAATTGATCTTATCAATTCTGAAGCTGCTGTTCGCCCTGTAGCTAGTGCTTGTAATAGCTTATACCAGTCTATCCATTTTGAAGAAGAGAGTGAACCAGAATTTAACCTAAAGCAAGAAAAACACACGGAAAATCCCTTGTATGACAGCAAAATAATGAATATGAACAAGGGTCTTCAGAAACTTAGAGATGAGCCTGTGACACGTGCTTGTAAAAGTCTGTATCAGTCCATTCACTTTGATGGCATGCGTCAATCTCACTTTAACTTTGGACAAGAGAAACTGCATCAGAAAGGTGATGAAATACCCTCGATTTTGAAACCCGCTGAACATCAGGATTTTCAGAAAGAACAACTCAGACATGAATATCAAGGTCTTCATGAAGATTGTAATGGAAAGAATAAGCAAGCAACTGTATACCAGCCATTGCAGAAAGAGCAGCAGCAACCTGAATATATAAATCAAAGTTATAAGGAAAATAACAAAGAGGTGCCAAACATCTGGCTGCATATCAGAATCCCAAGAAAACTCAAGACAGACCTGTGTATCAAAACCTACATGAGGATTTAAAGCAAACCATTGCAAAATTACCTGTCTATCAGTCCTTGGCAAAAGGGCAAGCTGAATACGTAAACCAAATTGCAAAGGGAGAAAAGTCTATTTCGCAGCCTGCTAACTATCAGGCCTTACAGCATGGGCACGGCCAAACAAAACCTAATTACCAAAGCCTTCAAGAGGATAACAAAGAATGTAGAGTAGAAGTTACCAATTATCAGACACTTGCGAAACCTATATACCAAAGCCTTCACACCTATGGAAATACAGATCCCAAACAGACTCGTAAAAAGACTGAATGTATCAACGGCATTAATCAGTAAAAAGAAATATCGGTTACTAAACGAATTGTTTGCGACTGGAGATTTCAGTTCTTTTTGATGATAATATTTTTAGATTGTTTCGAAACATAACAAACGACAGTCAATTAAACATATGTACCATTAGCAACACCGAAGATATGACTCAATAAACCAGGCATGTCTAATATAACTTGTTAACAAAACGCGTTTTAGAAATCTGCAAATGAAATAGGACAAAAATTACGCGAATGCTACAATCCATTGCTTTCAAATAATCAAATGTTTTTTTTCCTGGCAATATAAAATTCACAACTCCAAAGTGAACCCACGAATTATTTTCTGGTTTCCAGCATTTCTACAGGCAATTTCGTACCATTCGTCACATTTATTCTCTCTTATCCAATCAAAATCGAAGAAGATCTTGACTAACCACAGCGCGAGTAAGAGACGCGACTGCGTACGATTCTGCTGCCACTGTCATGCCGGCAAGAGTTCCATAAGGAAACGACCTTTGTTTTTGTTTTCTGTTATCATGACGCACCAAGAAGGGAATGCAAAGAGATAAGATTCCTGACTAATGACCATACTATGATGGAAGCGTACAAATTATTTACTTTGTCATAAATACCGTTTTCTTATCCCTACATGTACTGGGTAAGTTTTCGATACAAGAAGTTTTATTTGAAACTAGAATAGGCACTATTATCAGTAATTATAAATTTTGTGATGTCGTTTACACCTACTTGCAAGAGGGTTGTCATACAAGAATAGGAAATAGATTGTTTATTTTATGGCTGAGTACAAAATTATATATATATAAACTTCAATAAAATAATTGTATATTGCTAACTATCCTTAATTTGATTTTTTGTAATTTGTTATTTTATATGTTTTCGCTTTTTTATACGACAATCATCATGCAATTAGCTATAGGTGAATGCGACTTTTAAACAAGAATTTGAAAACGATAATGATGACGTAAACACAATTCATGCTCAATAAGAAAAACCATCCGTCAAAGGGACTAGGCACTAGAGTGCATCAAGGCGGATTATAAAATTTCCGGATACTTGTGGACATCGAAAACGATTCGAACATGCACGATGCGCGTAGACGCGAACATTTTCGTATCCGCAAAATATTTTTGCCGATACAAGAAATTACGGATACCTGTGGACGGGGCCTTATGCTAGTTCTACTTTTGTTTAAGTAATGCTCCTAATAAGAACGATAGCGCTTTCTATTGTTCTGCGGCATATCGCTTGCCCCGCAACAGAATTTTGAGATTTTCTACTGCAGAGGATGTATCAACCTAGGGAGAGATGTTTGTGAAAACATATGAACTAAAAGTCGCTTCTTAAGACGTTTACTTTTGAAACAATAGAAAGAAAAAGCCTCAAATTTGTCATTTTCCCCACATAGAATTTCTGTCGTATTGAAGCACAGAAGATTTAAAGGGATTTAAAGACTAAAAGGGAGTTTGTCAGTAGTTAAATATCACAAAAAATATACTTCTCCATTTTTCGTGTTTCGACCAATAAGAAGATTGGTTTAAACAATACTAAAATTATCAACTTTCTACATTAAATGCAGTTGAGTGCTATCGTTCTTATCTGCATCGTTACTTAACTAGCACTATTTTGAACATATTAATCATGGATAAATTGTTTACATTCTATTGTTTTCTATAGTCTAATTAGCACTGTCTTACTTTAGGTGCTAATTTCTGCAAAATGCACTGACGCTTTTAGTGTTTGTACTATATTACAATGGTTTCCATTAAACCGTGCGGAAAGAAAGTGTACTAATTAGAGTGCAATAGTCACAAAAAGACAATAAAAAAGAAAAGAGTTATCGTGAGGTAGTGCTTAATACGCAATAGTGTATTTCACGGTTAAATGAAAACCACTGTGTGATATTTAAGATTTAACATAATCCTCGAATAATATTTTTGTATGCCCCTCAGCAGCAGTAAGGTGGACTCGCGAATCGCCGGCATTGCTAAAAATCACATATCGAAAAACACCAGGGGGGGGGTGGGGTTTTTGGAGCCGTGACGAGGCCCTACAGGGGGTCTTGCGCGATCCGCCGGCCGCAGCGATAAGTCCCTTACTGCTGCTGTGTTGGGTACCGCAAACGGAGGTAAAATATCTTATGGATATACGATGCACGAATGTAAGAAGTTTGTTTACGACTTTTGCATAATTTGTCTAAGACCCAAAGTTAACATACCCAAACCCAGAAATCTCCGGTGTTGTGGTAAAAAAATGCAAATAGAAGACGACAGGTCAGCACAGTGTTACGAGTGTGGTAAGAATATTCGTAATGCCGTACCAAATGCTACCAAAGAGCAGTATTACGCCAATGGAGGTCGTAAGAAGACCCCATACAAGAGAATAAAATACTTCAGAGACTGGATGAGTTACATTCAAGGTCATCGGCCGGTATATTTAGACGACGAAGTAATGGAAAGAATCATAGGTCATTTAGAAGAACCAACGCCACAAAGCCTACGGAAAACGCTGAAAAAATTAAAGCTAGGGAAATATTACAAAGCCATTCCCTATCTTTTGTCTAAAATTACCGGCAACTCTATTCCCGAAGTTTCTGATATGAGCAGAGCCGAGTGGATGTTTTGTCGTTTGAATAAGGATATTCCTTATTATCCTGATGTAATTTACGAAATATTTTACAAAATAAACCCCAACCACCCTCTGTTAGGTTGGATTCCAAGAAGATAAAAATGCAAAACTGGCGTTTAACCAGAAACCCCACTGGGGAATGCATCGCGCAGAACACCAAGCTATCCCCAGTGGGGTTTTTTGCATTTTGGGCTTACGAGGCTTATTTCATCCCGCGCCAGAGGCCCTCTAGTACACACATATATCTTTCTTACGGCCCCCCAGAGGGTGAACTCCGGACAGCGTCCCGAGACACCCCCTGACTTTTCCAACTTTTCCTCGCGAAACCCCCCATCGCGGGGTTGAATCGCACTTTCTTACCCACCCCTCCCACGGTTGCTGTGAGTGGGGGAGGCTTTTTTTTTCCACTCACAGCAACCGGTCCAAATGTGTCTGCAGCGAGGCTCGAACTCGGGACTTTGAGCCTCCCCAGATTCAAAGTCCACGAACACAAGCGAACGCCAGACACACCGGACGCTTATGTATGTGAAAATTATTATATTTAATTTGCATACAGCTGGCGTTCGATATGTAAATAGAATCCTGTCACGCTCTTTTCAAAACTGATGTCTAAGCGAGTTTTCTTTGAAGCTCTTCTTTCGCTTCTTGGTAGATCTTTTTGCGAGATTCCTCGGTTAAATCTTTGACGACTGTTTTTTTATTTCTGATGTCCATCTTCAATTTCTCGTATTTTTCCTCTTCGGCCAGAATAAGCGAGAATTCTACATCGTCTATCTTTCTGTCACGCAAAGCCTTTGAGACAAGGTCAGTAATCGTATTTACTTTAGCCCTTGACAGAGCTATTGTCGTGTCATGCTTGGATATTTTGCTTGACAACTGTTTCATAATACCCGTAGCAACAGCCGAAATGATACCACAGGCTGCCCCAACGCCGGCTAAAGGAACTCCAACGACTATTCCCGGCCCTGTAAGCGAAGTAGCAACGCCAGTGCCTGTTAATGCTACGGACATGGATCCTGTAGTTATCGCAATTTTATGTAGCGTACTTCGGGCTCTGACGTATTTCTTTCTGACGTTTTCGTAGTGTTTTGCCTGCCCTTCCAAGTAAGCCAAGATTAAATTCGCTTTATTCAAACGGAAGTTTTCAGCGTTTAATTCGTTAGGAACATTTGGATACAACTGAGGTGCTGATGGTATAACATCCATTATATATACTAATGTACGACGCTTTTGGGAATGATATTGAGGAGCAGCCACATCATAACAACAGGGATTATGCTAACTGGAGGGCCTTTAGGAAGATGTTTCCGCATGCAGACGCCAGTAAGTTCGAGCGTAGGCCTGACGGGATTTACTTCAACGGCTCCAGAATGTACAGCAATGCCGACTTGGAGCCGAAGGTGTCCCATCCTAAGACGGTAGAACCAAATTTCCCAAAGAATCTATTACCGGTAACAGAGGATTACCCATTTTACAACAACAAAGGCGGAGCGGATGACTTTGCTAAGATGGTTACCTCCTTAGAAATCCCCGTGGGTCCTACGACTTTTAAGACAAAAGTAAGAGACATCTTTAGAGAGACTCGGATGAAGCACGCGTCGGGAAAAGAATCCAGAGAATGGTTATCAGGCCCCAGCATGCGATATTGGCCGCAGCAGTTAAACTTTGCTGTCTGGGCTGCTACTAAAGGATGTGGTATAGCCGCGGACATGCTTCATATTCCTTTTCTGAGATTTCATGTTGCTTTTACTATTCGCAGGATATTGTATGAGCTAGGCGCGCCTTTACCGGGTGATACTGTCTTTAACCCAAAGGATAACAAATATGACAAAGTTGCATGGGAGCGATTAAGAAATGAATTTAAGCTTACCAACCCCGACTTTCGTAACAAAGAAGGTGCTGCCCACGGTCTAGGAGAGACTTACACTTATGCTTCGTATGTCGGAGCCAGCATAGAAAGTCCTGGCATGGGATATCCAAGCTCCTACGAATTCTCAGACTTAGGAGGCAGCGGAACAAAAGGAAACTTAATTTATTTCATAGAAAGCAAAGAGAAGTATCCTTGGGCGCCATTCTTTGCCGCGAAGGGCATTGGGTTAAAGAATCTAGCAAGGATTAACCGAAGCATCGAAGCCTTTGTTTACTGCGTCCTAGGAGCCCAGGTTAGCACTCGCAGCCCCATCGTAGATGCCAGTGGTGCGTCACAGGAAACGCAACAAGTATTCCTTGTCCTCTTCGAAAGCGCTGTTATCGAGAATGAGATCTCTAAGTCAGTTCAAAGGTATCAACTTGCGGTGCAGCAATCAAAAGTTAGACTGGATTATGCCTTGAGTCCCGGTTGTTGGTTAATGCCAAGTAATTTGGTTATTAACGCCAGTTCTGTTGTGGGTTACAACAACAAACTACAGCGAGCAACCAAAGACATGAAGTTTGGGGTGAATGACGTGAACTCTGACACTCTTAGGAACATTCCCCATTTCGTGGAGAAGTCAAAAAAGGAGCACGCAGAAAAGCCGCCCGTAGAGAAACCATCAAAAACCGTAAAAAAGAAGGTTACGATACCTGAGGAATATGACCATAACTTACTAAAAGCCGGACTGGCAGCCGCGAGTGTTGGTTTGAGTCTTTATATATGGCGATGAACAACCCCTACGTATCCGGAGTAGATTGCGTTTACACGACTTACACAGGTGAGAAAAAATACACGCAAGCATCTTGGGTTGATGTCACGGGAATGTCTGTGGATTTGAACTACTCAGGGAAAAAGTTAATCCTCTGCAGCATTTGTATTGGCACGAGCAGCCATGCCAACGTCGGCTTTCAGTTCCTGGATGAGAATGGCATACTACAGCCCATGCGTGCGAAGACAAACAACAGAGAGCCTACGCATTTCTCCACAGAGCCCAACACCCAAAGCGCCGAGAATCTATCCGTTTGTACTTTTCACATGGTTGCCGATTGCCATGGAAAGGTAAAGCTGCAAATACGCGTAGACGACACTGGAAGCGTTTGCGTAAATAGCATAGAGCATCAAAGGGACACGAAATATAATCATGCGACCATTAGCACTTTAACGGTAATGAGTCTTTAAATATATGAACCCACACGTAAAGGAAGATTGGTTTCTTTATTACCCGGAGGAAAAGAACTACATAAATGATGAATGGCACGATACTGGATTGTGGGTGGAGGTCGGAGGCCTGGGATTGGTGATGTGTACCATTTGCATTTCGACGGGGTATTCGTGTAAGGCCGGGTTTAGGCTTGTCGATGAGAATAACCATCCATTGCTGCCTTATAGGACAAAAAATAATACTAGGAACCCAACCCATTTCTCGTATGAGCACTCTCCAACAGGCGCAGAAGATCTAACGCCAGTAACGTTTCACATGATAGCTAATTGTCAATATGCAAAGCTTCAAGTTCGCCCCAGCGGCGCTGTCAACGCTGGTCTCGGCCGCGTTCGAATAAATGCCGCTCCGACCGATGGCCCTTCGGTGGATGCTATTTGGAATCATAAGGCCATTTCTACTATGACTGCCATACCCCTAGCACCAAATTATCAAGGCGGTGCGAATACTATCTTTACTTATCCCCAGTCGAGGATGCCTCGAACGCCCGACGACGATAAGCCTGCAGTAATACATAAGGATAAGATCAACCCTTCATCTTCTTCATAAGGACCACGCCGATAGCTACTACGAGGATCCAAATGTTATTCCCCACAAACTTTAACAGTTCTCCACCGGTTCTAAGTACCAGACCGATCACAGAACCAAGCAGCCCCGGTAAAGCGGCTGCCATCTTTTTACCCAAGTCCGCCAGCCCTTTGCCTACTGCCTTTACGCCTGCGCCCGTAGCCTTAAGGGAGCTAAGGATCACACCTACTACGGAGGAAATGGCGACTGCAAATGCAAGCGGAATACCATATTTCACCAAAGCTCTTTTTATTTTTTCCTTGGTGGTAAGCCCCAATTCTCTTTCCAGGTTTTCCTTTCGCGCCTGTAATTCTGCGACCCTAGCCTCAAGGGTTTCCACTTCCTTTTGAGCTGCTTCTCTTTCTTCTTCGGGGCGGGTTTGGTCATTGATTATTTCCCGCTGTCGTTCTATTTGCCCCTCCAAGTCTTCTATTGCCTGCTGAAATTGTCTTATTTGTAGGTCTTTTTCACCCATTTCCACTATTATTCTCCTTTGGGTTTCGATGTGTTTCTGTAAGTTATCCCTTAAGCTCTTTATCTCCTCATCGCCTGTGTCTATTTTGTTTAGAGCAACCTTTAATTCATTCTTGGCAGTAGTCTTTTCTTCTAATAACTTACTTATTCGCTTTTTGTAGTCTGCTTCGATGGCATCTTGGTCCTTAACGAGGAGCATATGTTGGTCTATGAATTCGTTGTTGGTCTCCTCGATTCTTTTCTTAAGGTCTTCATTATCCAGTTCGAGGTCACCATAAGCCTCCCTGAGAGCCGCCAAATCATCACGTGCTCTTATGAAATCCTCACGTGCTCTTAAGAGGTCCGCACGTTCTTTGGTGATTCGTTGTATGTCTTCCTCAGCTGCCTTCTTTTGTTTTTCAACCTCAGCCAATCGTACATGCGCCTCTGCTAAATTATGTGCATTAACGGATTTCTCAGCAAGACGTACTGGTAGGGTCCGTATTTTATCTATCTTAGCCTGTAATTCATCTTTCTTAGAGTTTAACGCAGCAACTTCATCCGTCTTGGTTTGAAGTGAATCGTTTAGAGTCCTTATTTTCGCCCTTAACTCTTCGTGTGTTCCATAACCGCCTGCAGCGACCGGTAACCTTTTTGCTGCCTCAAAGAGTTTATTGAAATCGAGTCGCGTTTCCTCCTTTGCTGCGGTTTCTTGCATGGTTAAGTTGGGTTCTCCCAATGCCTTCCTAAGGGTTGGATGAATATTATTATCTGGGTAGTATTTACCATTTATGTCCTTGATAATGTATGGCTTAGCATTAGACCTATTTAACCTTGCTATTATGACTTCCTTACCCCATTCGTTATCATCGTTGAACATTACTTGGGCTTTGTCTGGGTCCCAGTTTGGGAATTCTTCCTTGATCCTATCAAAGTCGTTCGGTTCTTCATCCATGGATTCGTTCATTTGTTCCTGAATCTGACTAAGCCATGCAGCGCTGGGGGCTTCGGGAACCGGTCCTAAGTCTTCCATTTGCAAAAATACTGGAATAGGTTTGTATGGATTCCTACGTCTGAATATGTCTCTTAAAGAACGCATAGCAGCGGGGAGCCTGCTCCTGCCATATTTACGTCTTAGCTTGTCAAATAGGCCTTCTCGGTCTACGTTGTCATTAGGAAGTAAAGACTCGTATTCTTCATCGTTAATATCTACTTGACCTTCTTCCGTAGTGGGGTCAAAGTCTATACCTTCTGCTTCCATTATATATGATAAGCTCAAAGTTAAATCCTAACCTCCTTCCTAAGCAGGTTGGCGGACTGAAAGCAGAACGCACCTTTCACCGGGTCACCTTTACTCCTTCTAGCGCCAAACCAGGGGAAACCTTGTATGTAGGTGTACCCCGTCTAACGGACAACTTAGTATTGGTTCCTGGCACCCTGGCGTTAAGGTTTGACCTAGCAGTTCAACCAGATACCGCAGACGCGCGTTACGTTGTTAATAACGTAGGCAGGAACCTTGTTTCTAAGATGAGAATCAAGTTTGCTGGTGAATCCCTGTTGGACTTAAACAGGTACGATCTTTACACCACATACAAAGATTTGTGGTTGACGGCCTTCGACCGCGCACAAAAGATAGAACAAGGAATAGCAAGTGAAGCCATACGTAAGGTAAGAAGCGCAACCTCCAGCGCCTCCGGAGAAGATGAAATAAAGACAGCCTACGGCACTAAATATCTCATTCCATTGGACTTCGAAGTAATAACAAACCACGGTGCGTATTACCCAAGACAGCTTTCTGAACTGCAGTTCGAAGTAACCTTGGCAGATACGACCAACATCCTGCAAGGAAAGGACGTAAGTTCAGCGGCCGTGCATCCATATGCTATCACTAATTTGGAGCTGCAGTACGAGACCGTGTACTCTGAAGATATCGCTCGTAGTGCAGGCATGGAATACAGTGCCGGTAAAGCATTCCTTTACGACCACGTAGTAATGTACAAGACGTTTAGCTTCACGAACAACGTCGAAGAGGTCATCAACCAAAGTATTAACATACCACGACGCAGCCTTACGGGGCTAATGTTGCTGTTTGCAAAAACATACACCGCAGGATTGCGCGACTCCGAGGCGTTCTTTAACCCCAACATTACCAATGTCGGCGTGAATATTAACGGAGTACCCAACAAGGTCTACTCCCAGGGGATAAAACCTGAAGACATGTACCGGGAAGCAATGCAGAAGTTTGGCGATCAAATTGCCCCAAAGGAGTTCTTTAAGGATAAATATGCCCTGTGGATTGACATGCGCACTACTAATGATGAGAGCATGCATGGTCAGGGTCTGCGGCTGGTAAATACCAAGGATGGTATAACATTGGAGATCAAACGCACCAAGCATGCCAGCGATACTACTAAGATAAACTGCTACATCTTTGTGGTGTCAGACGCGCAACTGAGCGTGGAAATGAACCAACTTAAAAGTGTCGCATATTAAGGTTAAATATTCCTTAGATATACGATGCTCCGCGTATTCGAAAACAACGATAACGAACTGCAATGCATAGTGCAAGGCGACAATCTGTACTTTAAAGCGAAGTCTGTGGCTTTGGCGTTGGGTTATGAACGCCCAAAAGACGCAATTAAGGTACATGTTCGAGATAAATACAAGAAAAAGCTGAGCGAGCTGCAGGTGGAGGTGAATCGCCTCCCCTCTTATTCACAGCCGCATTCCTTGTACGTAAACGAATCTGGGTTGTATCAGCTGATATTTAGCTCCAAGATGCCAACGGCAGAGGCATTTCAGGATTGGGTCTTCGAGGAAGTCCTCCCGGAGCTGCGTAAAACAGGCAAATATGAAATAGAGCGGCGCTTTGACGGTCCAAACAAATTGGTGTTTAAAATCGAGAACGAGTTCGACTTACATAAAAAAGTGGTTGACTACATCCGCAGGTTCTATCCACAAATGCTCATAGCACCAGGCTTAGGAGAATTGCAGGACACGTCAAACAAGCGCATAAAGTGCTGGCAGAAAGGATACCAACGCGGCCAACCCGACCTGCTTATTTTGAATGCACACGTGCAATACCGCGGTTTCTGCGTAGAGCTGAAGACTCCGAAAGGCAACGGGGTATTATCTGATAGTCAACGCCTGCTATTGGAAAGGTATGAGCATAATGGTTACAAGGTGTTAATCAGTAACGACTACGACGACATCTGCAGAGCCATCGCAGAGTATGCACGAGGAATGCGTTTACCATGTAGGTGGTGCTGCAAGCGCTTTAGGAACACAGACACTTTAAGGACGCACTTAAAGATATTCCATAGAATATATGAACCAGGACAAATTCAATGAGATAAAGTTCATCCAGACACACTGGAAGGATTTGCAGGTGGGGGAAATCTACGAGATAAAGAATTACGTGGTCTTTGAAGACTTGGACCGTCTGCGTTTGGTCTTAAAGAATAAAAAAAGGACATACACCCTTTGGGCGCCCGATAGAATAAGGTACGCCATTGAAGGGCAGCAGGTTACACATGTTATGAGTCATGGTAAGAAGGATGGTAGATGGGAATTTGACATAGTTAATTGGGAGCCTGAGTCTCCTCTTCACTCTTAAGTGCGTCTACCATCGTACGTTGCGCCTTTGGGTCGGCAAAGCACCAATGCCCCACGAAGGATTCTTCAGGAAATACTATGCCGCAATGAAGGCAGGTGTATTTTTTTCTTGGCTTTGGCTTACGAGAGGCAATGCAGTCGGCTGGGGGTTCGCAGGTAATACAGTCCATATATTATAAGTTCTGCATGCCTTCTCTAAAAGGGGTCCTTATATTTATTAATGTATCTTCTTTTCTTCTTAATAAACAATCAAAGAATATTAATAAAAATAAGATCAGGATTTAGGACTCTTTGCACAAGTCATACTTCACTACTCCATTACAAGGTCCTTTTAAAGGGGTCCTTATATTTATTAATGTATCTTCTTTTCTTCTTAATAAACGATCAAAGAATATTAATAAAAATAAAGATGAGTTCTGAGACTCTTTGCACAAACCCTATCTTACCATTTTAAGCCACCTACTAATCCTTACGGGCTTTCTTCACTACCATATTTTGAGCATGCCAATCATCAAAGCGATCCAAGTACTCCTTAAAACCGCGGGGATGATGCTGCGGGCACAAACACTGCCAGATATGATCATCTCCTTTCCTTAAGCCACCACACACGTCACAGAGGCCACTCCAATACTCTGCGTTCTCCCAGCGCGTACCTTCAGCGCGGTCGAACTCCGTAAAGCGTTGGTCTATTTCTTTCTTACGGAGAGTTAACTTCCTTATGGTTTCCACTGGGCAACATCTCGCAGCGACATTACCATGCTCCTCGCATACGACGTCCAAATCATAATTACCACGACATCTATGTTGATGCCACGCGTCGGTTAAG
Source organism: Actinia equina (assembly GCA_011057435.1). NCBI lineage: Eukaryota > Metazoa > Cnidaria > Anthozoa > Actiniaria > Actiniidae > Actinia > Actinia equina. The sequence continues at coordinate 242,833 of WHPX01001068.1, read as the reverse complement.
AGCTCCCCGCAGCGCGCACACACATTTTTTAAACACACCCTATTTTCTTGGTGGTATTGCAACATTTGGGGCGTGCTAAAGAGCCGATTGCAATCAGCACAGCGTCTTTCCTTAGACTTCAAACACACCCTTCCTTCCACGTGATATCGCAGCGCCTGTTTACTACTAAACTGCCGATTGCAAGTGCCACAGGTGGTGACGTTATCCACCTCTTTAAAACATACCTTCTTTTTTTGGTGATACTGCAAAGCCTGTTTGCTACTGAACTCCCTGTCGCAATCCTTGCACTTCATTATAACTAAGTGTTATTTAAGCCTTATAAGGGATACTTAATAAAATCCACGACGGACTCTTTTGCCCACGTTGCCATCGTTATCAGCGCACCAAACCTTTCCGCGCGCTTCAGACCACACATTTCATCATACAATTCCTGCACGCGCTCTTTCAAACGGTCGATTTCCTCTCTTTGCATTTCGATGGTGTTCCTTTTATCTTGCATGTCGCCAGCAATCCTTCTTACTGCTTCCACTGGGTCCATCGTATATATAATGACCCCAGAACATATTCCCTGCAATGCTCTGATAGTAGGACCAACCGGCTGTGGTAAAACGCAGTTCGTAGTGGAGCAACTATTGGGACCCTTTAGATACCGTTTCGACTACATAGTGCTATTATGCCCTACTTATGTGAATAACCGCACCTGGACAGGCATAGGAGTGAAAGATGATGACTTCTTCGTGGATATCTTAGACCCTAATGAGTTATCCAACCACCTTAAGTTCTGGCATCGACAATTCCCTAAAGATACTCAGACACTCTTAATTCTTGATGACATCGCTTGCGGGGACGACGTAAAAAGACGCACATCCGAGTTGGTGAAGCTTGCCTTTAGCGGCAGGCATGACAACATTAGCGTTTGGTTGCTCTCCCAGCAGCTTACCAGTGTCTCTAAGCCCTTTAGGGAAAACATAGGCTCTCTGGTCGTCTTCTACACACCCAGTCGTAGTGACCTGGAAACCATTCTCTCCGACTACGGCGGCGAGATATCTAAGGAACAGCTGCACGAATACATGCGGCATTTAAAGACACACCAACATTCCAAAATGATCTTCTCTTTGAGGTTTCCGTATTCCATTAACATATATGGAGATTGAGCAGTTGATAGATGAAGTCCCCGTAGATGAAAGTAACCTTAAAGAACAACTTAACGTCCTGGTGTCATCGGGAAAGTGTAAGGAAATGATAGGCAAGGAGTTGACGCATGAGCAAGTTAATAAGTTGTCAGAAGAGGAGGTAAAAAAGTTCCATAAGAGGTACGAAGCCGCCCTTGCAAGTAAGACCACGAATGCCGTAGCAGACTCCGCTATTAAGCTGGCCACTAAACTGCTTGGACTTGCACTGCCCATAGACGACGTGGAGGCGCTGCGGAAGGACATAAGCGAGGACTATGTCATATCCCAAGAACTTAAGATAACCTGTGGGTGGTTGTCTTTGAAGTGCGGCAAGTTAATGGCAGTCGCATCTTTGGGACTTCATGTAGCTCAGCATGTCGACTTGAAGGAGGTACTAACCTCTTGGAAGGACTACAAAAAAGATAAACGAGTCGAGGAGATCTTCAAGGCAGCACTTGATCAAGTCGATGTAAGTCCTTCTGAAGTCATTCACGGGACTTAGTCAAGTCATTATCAAGTCATCGTCAAGTCATTCACGGGACTTAGTCAAGTCGTCGTCAAGTCGTCGTCAAGTCATTATCAAGTCGTCGTCAAGTCATTATCAAGTCATTATCAAGTTACTTATCAAGTCCTTCAAGTCCTTAGATATAAGATGAGTGACACCGAAACGAAGGCGGAGGAAACCCCTCAGCAAATTACCAAGCCTAAATCCCCGGGTAGAGTTGCTGCGGGGAAGAAGCTCGCTGAGATGAACAGGAAGAACAAAGCTAAAAAGGAAAAAAAAGAAGAGGAGAAAAAGAAGAGGAATCCTTTATTAATCCTGGATACGTTATCGGAGCATTAGGACTCGCTATAGCAGCAGGCAGCCTCTACTTACAGTGGCGGGCTGCTAAACCAAAAGTGGAATTCAAGGCCGTGCACGTAACGCAGGAGCCTAAGAGAAGTAAAATACCCGAGATGGAATAAAACCTCCTCTCCTTGTAATATAATGTCGTTTATGAAAACCGTCGAAGATGCAGCTATTATTACTTCTATTGTCGCAGGTATTGGTTGGGTAGGTAAGAAAGTGCTCAAAGAAGACTTTACTGAAGACCCAAGCAAGAGCATTACGGGCTTTGCTAAGATGACTGCTGCAGTAGCAGGTAGCATTGCCCTTAAAGACTACCTACAGAAGGAAAAGTACCTGCCTAGGCCGTGAGGCCCTTATATATGGCAAGCGTATTGGTAGGTGGTGTCATTGCAGCGTTAGCATTCACTGGAGCTAATTATGGTGGTCAATATTTGGATAGATTAGTTAGAGGCAACAAAAGCGATGCCGAGAGGAAAAGGCATGATTTGGCGTTGGAGAAATATCAAAGGGACGTGGCAGCTTGGAATGAAAAAAGACAAGCTTACAGGGATTGGTTGGATAAGAACTACCAAGACAAAATGCAGGCGGATAAGAACTTCGAAAATACGGACTACGCCTTTAAACTTTATGCACAAACACACCCAGAGTTTCACATGCAGAAGCCTTCGTTTAAGAATTACTACCAGCCGTCGAAGAAACAAAAAGACAATGAGCTGGTCTTTGTAGGAGTTGCAGGGCTGGCGGGAGGCGCAGCCTTGGCGTATTTCATCTAGTGACGCGAAGCATGAGCGTCTAATATATAATGATCGTCTTTTTGGAAAGCGATAAGAATGACTTTACCACTTATTTGAATCCCCCCATCAAAGCCCATACGGTTCGGTTGGTCAGTTGCTCTTTGTACAATTCTTGGTATAATTTAATTAGGGGTATGGTCACCGTACTTAAGACACCTAGCACTTACCAAGGCGTAATGCTCCCAGATGGACATTACACTCCAATCACCCTCGCTAAGGAGCTCGCCAAACACGGTTATACTCTCACCACAGGGTTGCCGCACGAAATGACCCTCAAACATAACCTACCTAGCGGTGCCACAGTAACCCTCGGAAAGTTTGGACCATTGGGATCTTTACTTGGAGTTCATAAGAGTCAGGATATTACCAACACGGCAGTTCCCGTAAGTTGGAAAGTCGCATCCTCTTACGAAGTCTATTGCGATTTGGTCTGCAGTTACAGCAACGGAAATCCCTCCCATCTTATGTCTAAGTTTTCACCTAAAGGTAATCCATTTGACTTGGTAGAATACACGCCCATTTCTTTAAACTACGACTTGCCTTGCGATTTGGTAGAAAGCATAAACATCACCATTAAAGTGGACGGAAAGACTGTGGATTTTAACGGACGTAAAATTAATCTTGTCTTGGAATTCATATAATGGGTCGAACTGAGGACAAACTCAAAAGGATTTACTACGGGCCCGAAGGCTATTGGAAAGGAGTGTCGGCTATCAAGAAACTCGCAGCCGCAGCCAGGGTATCCGACGAAACGGCTAAGAATTGGTTAAAGAAACAAACTATCTGGCAGGTTTATCTTCCTGTGCCCAAGTACATTCCCAGACCCAGCTTTACCGTAAATACCCCTAATGAAGTTCATCAGGCAGATTTGCTTTTCTTACCACACGACACGGTGAGAAGAAAGACCTATAGATACGCTTTGACCGTAGTTGATATCGCAAGCAGATACGAGGACGCCGAACCCATAACCAGCAAGGATTCTGGGGAAGTCGCAGAAACCCTAGGTAGGATTTATAAGCGCGTTTTGAAATGGCCTAAGCTGCTGCAAGTGGATGCGGGAACGGAGTTCATGGGCGTGGTTACCAAGACCTTGAAAGACCACGACACCAAAATTAGGAGAGCCGAAGCAGAGTACCACAGAGGTCAGAGCATTGTCGAAAGATTCAATAAAACTTTGGCTGAGCGTCTCTTTGGATACCAATATTGGAAAGAGTTGGAAGATCCCTCTAAGCGAAACAAGGAATGGACACAGCGGCTTCCCCAGGTCATTGTGGCTTTGAACAACGAGGCGGCCAGGGCTACGGGAATGAAACCCAAGGAGGCCATAAAAAAGAAGCACGTGGAACACAAGTCCTACGTCAGAAGTTCAAGGGCAGTCGGACTAAAGGAAAAAAAGCTTCCCCGCAACAAAGTGGTCAGATACCTCTATCAGCCGGGGGAACTAGAAGGTGGCAGTAAGAGAGCCACGGATCCTAACTGGTCTCTGAAAACGTATGAGATTTCAAAGTCCGTCACCAAGGAAGGGCAACCTGTGTTGTATTACCTAAATGGCCCAAGTCGTGGATTTGTTAAGGAAGAGCTGCTCATAGTCCCCAAAGACTCAGAGTAGTGCAGCACCGCGCGCCCGATTACACTCTAGGCATGTCAGTCTTACGTTGCCTCTGCAATGCCCGCGCTTGTTATTTATGCGATCCACGGAGAACTGCTGATCGTCATTCGCATCGAAGCTCCACAGTAGCGGTATGTTACATTTGGCGCAGCGGGCACCTTTCTTATAGACGTCGTCCACGCATAGGTCGAACGTCATATTTTTTTCTTTGTCGTGCCGCTTGTAGCGAAGGAGTTTCTTAGCAATGTTCTCCTCTGCTACTTCTTCCGGGGTCTCATCGTACCGCAGTTGCGGACCCCGGGCTCTTTTTAACTGTTTGGCATATTCTACGCGACTTACGGCGGTGTATATCAAATTGCTCCAACACAGCCGCTGGTCTATGATCCATAAGGTTTCTGTTATGGTTAATCCCTGTGCGCTGTGGACTGTCATACAGTAACCCAAACGCCAGTCTGGATGGGAGGTAATCCTTTCCACCATTTTCATGGGCACCCAAACCTTATCGTGTGTTACTGCGTTTTCCAACCGGGTCTTAGTTCCCGGGACCCAGACGTCTCTTTTCTGCATTCGGGTGTCGTGGGGTTTGTAACAAATGGGCACTAAGTGACCTGGGAAGCGTTCCTGGTGTATTTTGAGTAAGTCTTTCTGTATGCGGGACTGCGCTGCGCGTTTGCTGCTCAGCACCAAATCCTCAGGATGCCAAGAATACAAGAAATCTTCATAAGACTTTGCTCGTACTCTCTTACGGAGTATCTTGTTTTGCTCAGCGTCACTAAGGCCTCTCAATTCGGCTTTTAAGTTCCTTATTTGGTCCTTGCTGCGGTAGTCGGTGTTAATTTCCTCCGCATGGTCTACCATTTCTTTTAACCATTCGTGGGGCATCTCTCCGGCTATTGGAGGCGGTTGACATGGATCCCCGGCAAATATCACTTGGCACTTTCCGCGGAGGAATTCTACAAACTCCTGTAAGATTTCTAATGGCACGGTGCAAATCTCATCCCAAAGTATAACCGGCGGTATGTCATGAATGGCTTCTGGTACCCACTTTTGACCATTCCAGCGAAAGAAGCTATGGTAGGTTTGTGCGTCGTAACCCATCTCCGTTAATTCCCTTTCCAATCGGTGCGTTGGCGTTAACACCTTTATCTTTGGAAATAACTGCAGTACGCGCGTTGTCTTACCGCTGCCTCCAGTTCCGTAAAGGTAGGAAAGGCGTTTGTAGGAAATGGGATCTGTAACTGAGGGCAGTGGCTCTTTTGTGGGCATAACGGAACCTGAAAGATGTTCGCCGTGATATTCTACACGTTCTCTCCAAGCTTTTATCTCTTCGTCTTTGACGCGCCATTGACCACTTTCTGCGAGTTCGTCTTCGGTGTAGAATTCTTTCATCTTCTCCAACACCTCTGGCTTTACATACAGGGAATCCGTAGCTACGCGTGGAATGTCCTCTTTGTCAAACCTAAGCAACATTGCTAATAGGTTAATGTGCGCATATGCGAGCATGCTGGCACGCAGATGATAATACTGTGGTCTGTGGTCTTGGTAGTAACAAAGTGCATTCCATTTCTTTTCTTTCTGACCTTCTATGAAATAGTCCCACTTTTCCACAGATACCATCGTTCCTTGGTCATGTGCCCGCTTTATTAGGAAACTCAATTCGCCTTCGTCCGTTATCAAGCGCCGCTGCATATGTTTCTCACCTTCTTTTGCGCCTTGTGTGAACTTTCCTATGATTATCCTTGCTGTGGGGTTATGCTCCGGTAACCATTTTGTGAATGAGGAGTGACACAATATGGCTTCATGTGCAGTGTATCTTAGCAATCGACGCTCTTCGAGGAATTTGAGGAGCGGTATGGGAATCCATTCCTTTTCCTGTAAATGCTTCCCATACCACGCGTAAATTATGGGGTGTAAGCCCTTTGCTAACTTCCAAGACGTTAATCGTACGAATCCAGTTGCCGGGGCGTCGTAGTGACCGTCTAACGAAACGCGGAAGAATTGGGAGTCTGGATGTCCGTAACGGTCGTAATATTCCTTACAATCCCCCAGACCTTTAAAACTTGCAGGATAGCAGTGCTTCATGTCTAAGGAGACGTATTCGTCTTCATCGTACTCCATGTTCCACAGGCCTCCGTGACCGTGTTCTACGCATGCTTTGGAGATATCTTTGAACTCCTTTGGGGTGGGTTTCCATCCATTTCTTTTCTTTGCGGCCAGAAAGTCCAAACTTCGGGAGCTAAGCACCTCATCTGAGAAGTCTTCCCCTAAGGTTTCACAGGCGCTCTGGATGCGCAGATGTTCGATTTCCGGGCGATACAAAGTACCATCTTGGGTCATAAACTGACTTCCTTCTGAATCCATCAACCATACGGAGTTCTCGTGGATCAACTTTATCAATGGAGAGGTTTTATAGACCTTCGTTTCCTTCTTTTTAGGGAATCGAAGTTCTCGCCAAGCGTGTCCATTATGCTGGTAAATGACTATAGGAGCACCTTTGCCACCGTATTTATGTGTCCCAGGATAGATAAAGCCGTCGGTGATGTCCTTTGCCATGATGCGCCTTCCTAATGCTGTTTCTAATTTTTTAATGTTATCTATAGTAGCCCCAACTCCGTAGGTGGCATTTTCCCATTTCCTGATGGCTTCTCTTCTCTTTAGTGTGAGCTTACCTCCGCGGTAGGAATCTTCGAAGAACTCTCTTACCAACTTACCGACGCAGTTACCAGGATGTCGCATTGGTCTTAACTTCTTGACGTCGGGTTTTTTGATCTCATACGCGCCGTAAATAACCACGGTGACTGGGTATGCTACTTCGTAGAACAGCATATCTATTCCTTCGAGTGCTCCAGGTCTGGTATCCTTATTCAGGACGAACAAGCTTTGCTTACCAGACGCTCGTATTGGATTCCTGCCCTTTTCTATTATCCACTCACCGTCTAAGTACTTTATGAACGTCAACTCCAAACGGTAATCGCCTTCTGGCATCAAATCGATTATCCTTTCTGCTCTCTCGTAGTTCATAGTCTCATCTGTATCTCCCTCCATAAATGTTGTGAAGGCGAAGTCGGCGTCCAGGCGATCCAACACCTGAGTTCGTAGCTTACGCACGGTTTTGTTTTGTATGCTTGTGATGGCGTCCATCTATATCTAAGGAATATCTTAACCTCCGTTTGCGGTACCCGACACAGCAGCAGTAAGGGACTTATCGCTGCGGCCGGCGGATCGCGCAAGACCCCCTGTAGGGCCTCGTCACGGCTCCAAAAACCCCACCCCCCCCTGGTGTTTTTCGATATGTGATTTTTAGCAATGCCGGCGATTCGCGAGTCCACCTTACTGCTGCTCCCTCACAGTAAATTTTAAACTTAACGGCGGGCAGCTAGGGAAATAAATTTCAAAAGTAGTTAAAGTAGCTTTTTAAATAGTGGAGCTCCACCAGATTTGGTTAACAATTTTTTTTTTATTTGCACTACACTGGATTTCAAAGAACCTGATTATCTTTTGCAAAAGGCCTCTTGGAATCTAAATCCCAAAACACTGGAAATCTATCAAAACCCCAGAATGTATCAGTGTAGATAATTTGGTCACTCGATCTTGGTTGTCATCTGGCGTGACGCACATGTACAGTGATCGGACTTGTGTGGACAGATACTCAAGTTGACTTCCGTGTCAAACTCCTTCAATTTCGAGGTATCTCGCTTGGTGGCTCATGGAAACAACATGGAGTTTTTTTGTAATCCTCTCCAAATACCAAAACCTTATAACTTGGTTTTCATATTGATATTTGCGTTCTTAGTCCAAGATGTCATCGGTAAGTTTATAATTGTACATTATATTTTGTTGTTATATTAAATAAAGGAGAAACGGAGATATTCGGTAAATTGTTACCTCGACCAAGCATCACTGTGGTAAATAAAAACAGTCGTAGTCGTTGTTCAACAATTGTTTAAAATCACTTCGAGTAAAAAAACAAAACATATAGTCCTTTATAAAGGCTTTTCTACGTGATCTGTGAAGTCGCAAAATTTGGTTTAACGGAATTCAGTTATATTTAAAGCGAGATGTAGAGGTTTAAAGACAACAATGTTAGGGACAACTATGGCATGTACATAAACTTAGCTGATGTAACTAATGGGTTCCTGTTATCCCAAGGTCGATTATAAAAGATCTTTCAATGCAAATAAACTAGTAAAATATTCTTATAGTTCCTTATGTTTTCATTCTTTGACAATGTATTTCCGTGGGAATCTATTGTTTGGTTGCAAGCGTTTCTAAGAAAATTGAAAACCATAGCATGGCGGCCGCTGTTGTGCCCTTAGTTTAACATTAGATGCTAATAAGAAATATTTGGTTAAATGAGACGAACGCTCTACCGAAAATCCACGATGACGTAATGTGCAGAATGTCCGTAATATAGTTATATAATGTTTGGATTTCTGTTTTCGGATATTAAATGCAAAGGCTACGAGATGGACTTTGTCTCCACTGGTCAGTTGCGATTTATTTTTTAACCTTTCCGGATACGTAGAAAGATTAGGAAAAAATTTGTAAGAAGTGGAAGGCCGTGGTAACACCATTGACCGCAAGACTTCAAAAAAACTGAATGAGCTTGAATAATGTGTACTGATGAATACAAAATTTTACAAACAGGTGTAATACCGCAAACCTCAATCCCTCCTTCGATATTTACACGGCACATAACATAAAATTTCAGTTATCGATAAAAAACTGTTTTCTTCAGGACTTCTAAACAGGCATCATCAGGATCTTGTCAAGGTCAATTTATAATAAAGGGTGATGAACGCTTATCGCATCACCATTTCTTAGCGGCAAAACCAAACACTTCAGTTGAAGACCCTAGAAAGTGGTGTCTGTAGTTCTTCTAGATGGAGAATATTGTCCTCAATCTTGCTCAATATCCCCCTTCACAGTTCCCTGATACCTTTGAAGATGGCGCAGGGAACTGTGAAGGGGACTATTAGTTCTGTTCAGATGATTTAGAGTTAATTAAAATGCAGTGTGATCTTTTGATGTGAACGGATTCTGGCTACTTCATACATTCCACGTCAGCAGCCATCTTTAATACAACGACGTCTCATTGAATATTACACTTGAATCCAAACAAAACACTTTGTTTTCATGTTCTTGGTTCATGTAAAACATGTATGAAAAAAATTTGAAGTTTATCCACTTTTGCCTATACGTCATGATGTTCCTTGAATCGAGAAAAGGAAAAATAAAGAAATTAACGAATTAAAAAGATTCAAATTATATTAAATATCACGCTAATCCAAATATGATATCACTACAGGTTGTCAGGAACGTCCTGTTGGTATTGCAGACAGTAGTATCATACCAGACGACAGATTTACAGCATCTTCATATTATGCTCGTTCTAGTAGCGACACTCGTTATGTTCCAAAGAATGCACGTCTGAATGGAGCCAGGGGATGGGCACCAAAGACAACAACCGACCCTAATGACTATCTACAGATAGACTTAGGTCAAGTGTATGTTATCTGTGCTGTGTCTACCCAGGGCATCGGTAAATATAACACACATGAATGGACTAAAGAATACAAGTTATCAACATCTGTGGATAGCAGCACGTGGACTATTTACAAAAATGGACAGACAGACAAGGTATAGAACGTTTATGCTCAATGTCTTGCTCCATGTGTGTTAATGAAACTGTGGCAAATAACTTCTAAGATGTTGCTATCTTTCTTCTAGTTGTTTCATGGTAATACAGATAGTAATACTGTTGTCAAGAATGTCTTAGATGTTGCTATTTTCCTTCTAGTTGTTTCCTGGTAATACAGATAGCAATACTGTTGTCAAGAATGTCCTAGATTATCCAGTTCTGGTCAGATACATTAGGTTTATACCCACAACGTATAACAATTGGAAGGCCCTACGTGTTGAAACTTATGGTCTTCCCAGAGGTAAGTCGGGGTAAAATACGTATTAATTCTAATTTGATCCGAGTTCTGCTAAGTCATACGATGGCATGAAGAAACTTTAATTCATGTAAGTAATTAGTAATAATAGCATGTATAATAGTATTAATAATAGGTAAAGAAAAAAAGGTTTAGAGTCTACATTTAACATTATTACAGGTTTGGTGTGCAGCTGCCTACCAGTTGGTATTGGTAGTGGTAAGATACCAGACAGTGATATGACGTCATCATCAGCTTACAACAGTACGACGTCACCATCCAAGGCAAGACTAAACTACACAGCAGGGTCATCATGGTGTGCTGCTACAAATGACTCTTCTCCATATCTACAGATTGACTTAGGATCACCTTACATCATTTGTGGTATAGCAACACAGGGTGACCACATGACAGATCAGTGGGTACAGTCTTACAACATGCTTACATCAAATAATGGGTCTACTTTTACTAGATATATGGAAAACAGCCAAGTGAAGGTAAGCAAGCTAAAGGAATGTATTTTCCAACTATAAAATTCATATAAATTTATTAACCATGAAGACAGAATCTTAAGAGACCTTTTTTTCCATGATACTTTATGTAGTGTTTAATAAACGAGCAGGAGTATTTTATCGGGTATAAAGCACGAGGCGTACACGATTAACGAGTTTTTTGAACTGCTTCAAAAACTCATGAACAATTTATAAGATTTTGGTTCAACTGGAGCCACCATACACGTCACGAACATGGACTTTTATACATCATGGTGGTTCCAATTAGACCAAAGTATTATGAATTATTCATGTTTTTGAATATAAGTAAAAGAAGTTAACAATGAATTTTGGTGCTTTGCATTTTGATCCTTTGATTCTTATTCACACATTTTGCAGCACATCCAAAACACAATTATTTCCTTTTCTTAATTATAGTCGTTTGTTAATAATTTCGAGTCTGATACTGTAGTCAAGAATCTCTTGTATGATGGTACTGTTGGTCAGTACATACGTGTTGCACCCACAAGTCATTATGGGAGTACAAGCTGCATGAGAACAGAACTCTATGGAATAAAACAAAATGGAGGTAGTTATATATCTTTGCAGAAAAATAAAATTATTTCATTTACTTTTCTGAAGTTTGCTCCTTTTCACTTTGTTTTTCAGTTTGTTTTCACTTTGAAAAGAAATTAGGCTAATCGGCTAATCTTTTGGTAGCCTTAAAAATATGGCGTTTTTGCAACCCTAGTGATAAGCCAGCGCTGGATTCTGGTGGATATAGATGGCGTCATGCTTACAAGCTATATTCTGAGAGACAAAACACTTTTTAATAACTCAAGAAACCAATAGTCGGTTTATAAAAGTCAGAGAAACTTGGTAGCGGGAATGGCTGCAGATATAAGTTGATTCTGTGGTGCTCTGTGGTTCGTTTCCCAGCGAGGTCGGAAATTAATTTTTCCGAATTTAATTCCAAGTGCTTTTGCGCGGAAAAACCTCGTTCCCAAGCACTATAACTTATCTATATTTCTATATCTTCATGTATTTCATAAGTGCTACGCGGTCCACATATTCTCGTGTTTTTTAGCCAGTAACACAAGGCGCTGACCATTACTGATCTGGCAGAACAAGTTTGCAAGAGGATACAGTAAATCTCAATCCAAAAGTAGTCGCACTTTTACTTGGAACAACTCTATGAAGAATGACAATGATGAGTTTAAATTCGAATTGTAGATCTGTTTATGCCATGTTTCCTACTATAAATTCAATGTATCAGTATCTGTGATTTGATGTCCAGCACATAATAAATCAAGGATATAATATTTAGCGTTGGCCTTTTTCTTTCACAGGCTGCACATCTATGTTTGTTGGTTTATCATACTCTAGTATCATACCAGATCACAGGTTCACTGCCAGTTCATATTATGATTCCCGTTATGAGCCAAGCTCTGCAAGACTTGTAACATCCAGGAAAGCCTGGGCACCAAAAACAAAGTCTGGTGGAGACTGGCTGCAGATAGACCTTGGTCCTGTGGTGTTTGTGTGTGCTGTGGCAACACAAGGTGCTGGTGCGGATCTCTACAACGAGTTTGTAAGAAAATACAAGATACGAGTGTCCTTGGATAATGTGAATTGGAATTATTACCAGGAAAACAGTGTGGACAAGGTAAATACGGAACAATATACAAGATAGGAGCGCCCTTAGCCAGATTGATGTAGGCAACAATTAACGTATCATTCACATACGAAGCAAAATTTCTCCATGCTGATTGGCAAATGAATGTGGGCTTTTTCCGTTATTCGCGGGGCCGAATTACTAGAGTATGATTGGTTAGTTCGGTTGCCAAGCAACGCTTGCAAACCGTTTTATTTATTTATTATTTTTTGCAAACCAAAATGTCTTCATGTTTTGCATAAGTTGGCAGGCGAAAATGAAAAGGTCAAGCGAAATTAAGAACACTAGAAAGTGTCGAGTGTCTGGATTAATGTTTACCGTAAACATAGTTAATAGAGCGGTATGGTGGCCGAGGGCTGACAACGAAAAAAAATCATTTAAATCATTAATCATTATTTATTTCACTATATTTTATATTTCATTTTATTTTTTATAGCATTCTACTTTAAATTTGATTTCACTTTCACTTTTATATTTCATTTCATTTTGTTTATTATTTCATTTTACTTTTATTTTTCACTTTAATTTATTTTTAATTTAATTTCACTTTAACTTTGAAATAAAATTAAAAGCAAAATTAAATTGCTCTTTAAATAAATGTATTTAAAAATAAAATCAATTTCAAAATCATTTTAAAATCGTTTTTAGTGGCAGCGCTCGGCAGCTGGACACTGCCACGATCCTTTGCGCGCCCTAGCTATTCCCGCATGCACTGCTTTTTACCTCCGTTTATAATTAAAATTATAGTAGATATCTTCCCGAATTCCTTCAAAATTATTAGAATATAAGTGTAAGTTTAAAACAGTTTGCGAATCCAATGGACGAAAGAGGGGCACCTTGGAAAGACGACACGAGACAAGTTCATGTTATTTAATATTTATTACTAATCTGTTTTAAGTCTGTAATTGTGTAATGCAACATTTAAATGCAATTTTTGCCCAAAATTCCAATGAAACCATCTTAAATTACTTTACGATACTATCTCATTGTATAGAGTGCAATCACTTTAAATTTAATTAATTATTACGCATATAGAAAACAGTAGAATCAGAATGCAAACATTTAATCCATGAAAGAAATGAATGTATTTTGTGGTACATAGTACTCTTTTATGGACATATTGTTTGCTGTTTTGCATAAAATAGTAGTGTTTCCCGGTTATATTGCTTGCATTCGAAAATATACATTTATAGCTTTGGTTTTTTTATATTCCAAATTTGTGCTTATCATGTATGCAAGCACTTAAAGAACAATACCATTTCATTAAAAAATTCACTAATGTATTGCGTGATATAGTATTATTAAAATTGGCTTTATGACATACCATAAGATGAGATAAACCTTCTTCATATTGATCATTATACATTTCTATAATTTATTTATAAGAGAGCCCGTGCTCCTACCTGACTTTTTTGTGCATAGACCTATAGCATAGTAGCTTTCCTGGGCCCTCTAGCTCCTTTTCGACAGCTGCCTTCACTTCATCATCTGGGATGTCTTCGCAATTATAATAGATATCAAAATGACAAACAGTCGGTCGAGCGAACGAAGACTCCACAATCACTCTGTGAAATCTCGCCTTATGGAGTGTAGCATCTCTTGCCTTTGCCGGCCCTGTCGAACATAACTCTGCGAAGACTCCTTGAGTTTCTTGTCGTCTTTCCAAGGCCCCCCTCTTTCGTCTATTTGATTCGCAAACTGATTACAGTCAAACTACCGCAAGCGTGAACAGGTAGGGGTCATTAATGACTTTATTTTTGGGGTTCTTGATTTCATTATTCTTTGAATATTGATTTCATTATTCTTTGAATATTGAATATTCGTTTTCAATAATGAATGTTCGAATCGAATAATGAAATCAAGAATCCAAAAAATAAAGTCATTAATGACCTCTACGTGTTCACGCTTAAGGTAGTTTGACTGTAAATTTACACATATAATAACTTTGAAGCTAGGTATTCGTGAAATACGCTGGTAAACAGCAGTGCATGCCGGGATAACCAGGGTGCGCTGCCGAGCGCTGCCACTAAAACGATTTTAAAATGATTTTGAAATTGATTTTTGATTTTATTTTTAAATACATTTATTTAAAGAGCAATTTAATTTTGCTTTTAAGTTTATTTTGAATTAAAAGTAAAATTAAATTAAAATTAAAATAGAGTGAGAAATAAAAGTAAAATGAAATAATAAACAAAATGTAATGAAATATAAAAGTTAAAGTTAAATCAGTATTCAGGAATATAGAAGTTTAAAACGATATAAAATACTTACTATTTGTTAATTAATCCTATATGATTAATTCAAATTGTATATTGAAAAGGAAATTGCCTTCTTTCATAAAAATACTAATATGTATTACGATGCTCTAAAAGGCAGTTCGTTTATTATTTGCAGGAATTTACTGGAAACACAGACCGCTCTACAATTGTTAAAAACAGACTCAAAAATCCAGTTAGGGCAAAGTTTATACGATTCTACCCTACAGACTACAGAAGCCATCCAGTAATGAGAGCTGAGGTTTATGGGATTCCATCAGGTTAGTTTTTTCCTACTATCACAGAAATAAATTAAACCTCTCCCGAATACTTTGAATTGGAAAGGTGAAAAAGCACAAGCTTGCACTTAAATTAAGTCAACCTTATTTATTTCTTAGTTTTGTCTTGTATAACATTGATTTTGATGAATTTTGAACAATATATATTGAGTCGTTTCAGACAGCCATTTCATAAGGCATAACAATATAACTGAAAATTTCCTAATTTGTCGAATGAAATATCTTGTCAAGATAAAACATTGCACTGTTCCTGTGCTACGACTTGGGTGTAAGTTTTGAAACCATCTATTAAAATGGTTCCAACGTTATTTTAACGTACGAGTTTTATTTAACTACTGAGTTT
The DNA here is from genome assembly GCA_011057435.1 of Actinia equina. Classification (NCBI taxonomy): domain Eukaryota; kingdom Metazoa; phylum Cnidaria; class Anthozoa; order Actiniaria; family Actiniidae; genus Actinia; species Actinia equina. The sequence goes on along the minus strand of WHPX01001068.1, from coordinate 227,409 downwards.
TTATTATTTCACTTAGTTTTTGAAACATTCGGTTAAAGCTTGCAGTTCTCCTGTTGGACTTGAGGCACCTGGAATCATTCAAGACAGTCATATGACGTCATCATCACTCCTTGACAACACCCATACTGCATCACATGGCCGTCTCTATGGCAACAGTGCATGGTGTAGTAGCACATCATCCAACACTCAGTACATACAGATTAACTTGGGACAAGTGATGACAGTGACAGGTATAGCAACACAGGGTGACCACACCATCGATAAGTGGGTGAGGACCTACACTATCAGTTACAGTATAGATGGTATTCTGTGGAACACCTACAAAGCTGGAGGCAACAGTGATAAGGTAGAAACTGATGTGAAATGTTCAATTGAATTGCTTCTATAAATCAAGGTTTCATTCCAGCACAAATGATGTCTTAATTTTAAGCTAGTTACTTGACAGTTAAGTAAAGACTTGTTATTTCATCAGATACTTGAAGGAAATAGTGACAAGGAGAATGTAAGGGTGCAATGGCTGAGTCATCCACTGACAGTCAGACATATTAGAGTTACTCCACAGACATGGAATACTGCTATATGTATGAGAATAGAACTGTATGGATGTGACTATGGTAAGTACAGACATGGAATACTGCTGTATGTATGAGAATAGAACTGTATGGATGTGACTATGGTAAGTACAGACATGGAATACTGCTATATGTATGAGAATAGAACTGTATGGATGTGACTATGGTAAGTACAGACATGGAATACTGCTATACATGTATGAGAATAGAACTGTATGGATGTGACTATGGTAAGTACAGACATGGAATGTATGGATGTAATTATGGTAAGCACATCATATTCATAAATTTCATTTGTTTACGACATTATATTAAAATCATTTTGTCTTTCTTTCCAGTTACTAGACCAGTAACAGTGTCAGGTCTGACCAATCAAAACCTTACAGCAGCATCCAATAGCTATGTAGATCTGGTTTGTATTGTACAAGAACCATTAATACAGTACATCAAATGGTACACTGGTAATACTGACATCACTAGTCAATCTACTGGTCTGGTGCGTGGTGCTAATAGAGTCAAGCAGTCTAAATTGAGAGTGAACTACACGACTGCTGATGATGTACTCAGTACCTACGAGTAAGTACGCAGTTTGAATTAATTGAGACTAGTTATCTATGGAGTATTCTAATTTCTAAATGAACAACAAGTGCAAGACAAGAAATCTGAGTTTCAAGACCCCATTTAATATCTCTACAGTTGTCATAACTCAGAGTGCAGCAAAGCATATTTCTGTAAAGCGATGTATGAGAACTATGATACTAACGCGGATGGAATAAGAAGTGCAGAAGTGACCGTAAAACTTGGTAAGCCGTTTGTCATTACGTTTGCCACTTAACCCTTCAAATTTTTTGAAACAGACTCTGGGCTGATATAAGTCAGGGCACAGATAACTCACAGATTGAACCCTGGATCAACCTCTGGGCTGGTCTAATTCAGAGCTCGGATAATTCACATATCAAATTGTAATATACCTAAGAATTGAAAAACTGTGGAGAACTCGGAGAAAAGCTCTTAAATTAAGCAAGAGGCTAATTGCCACTTAGCAAATTAGGGAAAAAGTTAACTAACTTAAAATCATGCAACTAACATCCCGCAACAAATGGCATACATGCAGGACTATGATATTCTATTCAATGATTCTTGTTTGTTCTCACGTTTGACCTTTAATTTATAATTAATATAATTATATTATTATGATAAATAATAAATATCGTTCTCGCTTTGATTCATTTATGAAATTATATGTAAAAGGAATAAAAGAACTATTTTTTTATCATTTAGATAAATTTTACCCCTTTTCTAGATTAAATTCCTAGAACTTCCATGTTGGTTCATGAACAGTAACTATCTAACATTATATCTATATACTAAAAATTAATGTTTTCCATCATAGATTACCCAAGTATCCTAGCAGTACCAACAGTCCACGATATAAAGTCAACCTCAGTAACAGTAAGATGGGTCCAACCTGCACTGAAAGCATCCCAGGCTAGCGTGACAACCTACGTGTTACAGTACCAGAACAATACACATGCTCTGACAATAAGTGTGTCAGCCCCTGCAACGAGTCACATGATAACTGGTCTTGCTATCTATACTAACTACAATGTTAAAATAAAAGCGATCAGTGGAGTTGGTCTTGGACAATGGAGTGCGACCACAAACTTCAGAACAGACTCCGCAGCTAGTAAGTTGAATGCGTAAGGTACTACTGTTACTATAGAGTTCCGTTTCTTTCGTTGACCATGTTTAGTATTTTTCTGCTACGATATCTTTATGGTTTAGTGATATAAATGATCACGTAAACAGTCTCCTGTGGATATTGCTTTCTTGAAAGATCAGTTCTATACGTTGTTGAAATTAAAAGTGTGGTACTTCTGCCCCCGGAGTTATTCTTTGTGTTGATGGATTTCAGGATGGACTTGTGTTGATGGATGCTCAGTCACCCTCGTTTTGAAATAAATGAGATTTAACAGTGGCATTTCTACAGAGTAGCTCTCCATCCACTGTAATTCCAATTGGAATTTAGGAGTTGATTTTTTGGGGAGGGAGGAAAGACGGAGAACCCAAAAATCCCTCGAAGCACAGGAGAGAACCAACAAACAACTCTACTTCCATTACCACACCGAGCTCAGCGGGACTTAAACCCGGGTCGCATTGGAGAGAGGCGAGCGCTCTCACCGCTTCGCCACCGTGCAGTTTTTACATCACTCTCGGTCTCTTCGTATAAAGAGCAACTTAACGAATAATGACAGAAAAGTAAGATTGACATATGTCACTGAGTAGGATGATAATGCAGTTTGGGTTGAAAAATGCTTTATCTAAACTAGCTTGGTGCTGAGAGAACACGAGGGAAGTGCAGGAATCGTGAGTCTTTCTTTTAATAACAAGGCAACAAAACAATGCAAAAGGCGTAAAGTAAGCACGATGCTGATCATTTAAGATATTCTAATTTAAATATAGCTCTCAGCACTTCAGTTGTTTCATAGTACATGATCATTGTCGTCATATTTTTTCTTCTTGTTTCAGTACCTGTGGGTTTTCCAAATTCTGTGAAAGCTGTGGCTCAATCATCCCGAAGTATACGTGTTACTTGGAAGGTAAGTTAAGGCTCTATCTGTGTACAATAACCCAATATATACGTGTTACTTGGCAGGTAAGTTTAGGCTCTATCTGTGTACAATAACCCAATATATACGTGTTACTTGGATAGTAAGTTAAGGCTCTATCTGTGTACAATAACCCAATATATACGTGTTACTTGGCAGGTAAGTTAAGGCTCTATCTGTGTACAATAACCCAATATATACGTGTTACTTGGCAGGTAAGTTTAGGCTCTATCTGTGTACAATAACCCAATATATACGTGTTACTTGGAAGGTAAGTTAAGGCTCTATCTGTGTACAATAACCCAATATATACGTGTTACTTGGCAGGTAAGTTTAGGCTCTATCTGTGTACAATAACCCAATATATACGTGTTACTTGGCAGGTAAGTTTAGGCTCTATCTGTGTACAATAACCCAATATATACGTGTTACTTGGCAGGTTAGTTTAGGTTGTGCATCTTGGTAAAGTAAAGGTTTTTAAGGTTTATGTGAAAGTTAAGGTTAATCAGAAATGACTTACATTTTTACCAATTTCCCTTTGTATTTAACAATTATTGTGTGAATATCGGGGAATACTTACCGAGTCTTCGAGCGGCAGGGTAAATATTCTTTCAATAATCACTAAGCCTGAGGCAAATAATTGTTTCAGTATGAATACACAGGTGATTCTTTCAACAACAACAACAACAACAAAAATTTTTTTTGCCCGGTAACAGCAACAAAAGCGGCTGCCCGCCATTTTGGATTATCTCTGGAGGTGATTAATCGCGTGATAGTGTGAGTTTCTCGACCAATCAGCGCGCGAGAGTTTCAATAATCACTTGTGTATTTTTACTAATTAGTGTTTGTTCTTATTCTATGATTGTAGCGCAATAAAAAGATTAACCTCAGATTTATTGAACTCTGAAACAACCTCTGGGTTAAATTATAGATCAGCTAACTCACAGATCGATTCCCGAAAGAGCCTTTGGACTGAATCTGAATTAGGAGACGCCTAACTCACAGATTGAATTGGAATTTAGTGTGCTGGGTGTATTTGAATGGGGGTATTAAAACCGGTGGAGAACCTAGAGAAAACCTTCTAATCAAAGGGAGACTACCAACCAATCTCTACCGTATATGATTATAGTTTGGTTTTAAAGTTACTGGAGACCTTCAAGTGTATGTTTGTCTTAAACTCTCTCTACATTCAACAAAGCCCCATGATACTTTATATCGTTTTCAAGTTCATGTGATAGAGATTTCGAAGATAATGTTTTTTTTGTTTTGTTTTTATATTATTTTATTTATTAACAAACATAAATCATGAGTACACATAACAAATAGTACAAATAATTACAAATATGGTTCGAAAATAATGTTATTTCAAATTGACTTCTAATTTGAAGCAATACCGAGTCTTAAACAAAAATCGGGAACTTTCCGTAGAGGTGAATTGATGGAAAAAGCGTTAGTGCCTATAGCCTAAAAAACCTCACTACGTGAATAAGCAAAAGATAATCTACAAAAGAGGGCGAGCGAATTTAGGATTTTTTGAGTATTTCGTCTTTTATACGGTAAAACATTAACCGGCATTGAAATTTTTCGACGTTTCAACTTTAAAATTCTTTCTTAAGAAGCAAAATATCAAAAATCGCTTACACAATTTTGTAGTTTATCTTTTGCTTATTCACATAGTGGAATTTTTTTGGCTAAACGCGCTAAATCCAATATATGTTATTTACCGGCCAGGAGGTCCGGATAGGAAAAAACTGTGCCCGAGGTCTTGAATATACGGACGAGGCCATTAGGCCGACGTTAAATATAGGTGCTTTACCTTTAAGAAAGGTGATAGATGTAGTATTGTTTAAACCAATCTTCTTATTGGTCGAAACACAAATAATGGAGGAAAAGTATATTTTTTGTAATATTTAACTACTGATAAACTCCCTTTTAGTCTTTAGATCCCTTTAAATCTTCTGTGCTTCAATACGACAGAAATTCTATGTGGGGAAAATGACAAATTTGAGGCTTTTTCTTCCTATTGTTTTTGGGTGTTGTGATTGGTTGAAAACCTCAAACTCAAAAGTAAACGTCTTAAGAAGCGACTTTTAGTTCATATTTTTTCACAAACATCTCTCCATAGGTTGATACATCCCCCGCAGTAGAAAATCTCAAAATTCTGATGTTGGGCAAGTGATATGCCGCAGAACAATAGAAAGCGCTATCGTTCTTTTTAGAAGCATTACTTAAAGTGTTGCGTAGAGAGAGTCTTAAACGAAACATACCCCTGAAGGTCTCCAGTAGCCTTAACGTACGGTTCTTTATTTATCTGTATTTAAGGTACCAACATCTGGAATCAATGGTCCCTTTCGAGGATACAAAGTATTTTGCACATCAGGAAGTGATAGACATGAAAGTACAGCAACTCCTCAACAAACAAGTCACACGTTCAGTGGTCTGAGTAAGTGGACAGTGTACAACGTCACAGTGGTCATACGTAACGATAAGGGAGATGGACCTATCCATAGCTACGTGCTTAGGCGAACATTAGAAGATGGTGAGTTCTTTCAGATAAATTTATCTTACATTGCTATTTTACGTTCTGTAAAAGAAATATCAAAAATCGATTGTTCCCTTGTTCTGCTGTCGTTGTTCAAGAACACACGAAGATTCATTGTTTTTAAACAAGATCTCGGGCACAGTTTTTCCCTATCCGGACCTCCTGGCCGGTAAATAACATATATTAACTATGATCAAACCCTTGACCATAATTAATGGAGCGAATTAGTTGTGAAAACCATTGTTCTAAGATTGTGTTCGACTTTATCCATTGTCATATGACGTTGACTTTTCACAGAGAAGAAAACGTTTTTCCGTTTGTTTTAGGCCCCGCCCATACGTAGCCACAACTATTTTTGCGGATACGAAAATGTTAGCGTCCACACGCAGCGTAATTGAATTGTTATCGAATCGTTTTCGCTGTCCACACGCATCCGGAAATTTTATGATCCGCCTTGATGCACACTAGTGCCTAGTCACCTTAACGGATAGTTTTTCTATTGAGCATGCGCAAAATCGTGTTTACGTCTGTGTATTCAAAAAATTGTGGATACGACCGTCCACACGTATCCGTGTTCGGAGCGTATTCGAAATATTCCACTCTAGAGACCGTTTTTCAAACGTTCCATATACGGTCAGTATCACGTGATGATACGGTTCAACCTCAAACGCAAAACAATAGCTTTTTTATATGGAGCTTCCAAACCATTCCGCTCCATTAGCTTTGCCTCGACCCAGGATGGACTTAACGAATGAGTGGATAGCCGAGAGTAGATTTAACAGTGCAGTGTAAAAAAAATTCAAATAATCAAACGTTTGTAACAATATTGACCTTTCGGTCCTTCGTCAGCGTAATTAAATCAATGTTAATATTTAAACTTACTCATGAATCAAATCTCTTCTTTAAACAGCTCCTGGACAGTCACAGAGTTTCCGAGTCACCGTCCTTGATTCTACTGATGTTCGACTGAATTGGGGTTTACCAAATGAAGCAAATGGTATCATAAGAGGGTTTAAGGTGCACTACGAAAAAACTGGTAGTTTTTCAGAGAAGGATTTATCTGGTAATACGACTCTGTCTTATGTACTGACTGCATTAGACAAGTGTACTCTGTACTCTTTTAAAATGTTGGCCTACACAATAAAAGATGGTCCTTATGCACCTGTGATCCAGAAAACAACAGCAGAAGATGGTCAGTGTTCTAACTTTTTATTTTGATCACGCGAGCTCTTGTAGTGGTATATTACAGAATTCCCATTCAGTCTACACCATCACCCGTTGAAGACTAGCAGTTTGCAGTTGAAACGCTGTAGTCTTTCTAAAAACGACCCCCGTGCAATTGTGAGACATAAATAAGTATCATTGCTGGGTTTCCTGTGGCAGTCCAGTCGTAAAATGCGTTTGTTTATTTTGTTTTTTGTTTTATTTTACCAATACGGCGGCCATCTTGAATTATATTGTTTTAATTAAGACATGGGATAACAAGGCGGCAACTATTGGGAAAGTTATAGACTGCACAGCTCTCAGGATGTCTTTTCATAAGACTTTAAGTTTTTCAATGAGGAGCACGTACAAAAAGCAATCGAATTTGCTGGTGATTGGGACAATATTTCAAACAAGTTAAAGTTCAAATTTATCCCCACACAAATAAACAAAAAGTATAAATTATTTACAGAATTGTAGGATAAAGATATAAAGTATATGAAGTTACAGAGAATATTATTACATGTAGTAGGACAATAACATGAGGTGTGTATGGCTGTTGTAGAAGTTTAAACTTTCGAGTCAACACCCACCTAGGTTATGTAATATATATAGTATGCGATTTAGCTGATCAAGAGGATTATCATAACTTGTTAATCAAAATATTTAAAAAAGTATAGATACGATGAAAGTCGAGCTATATTATAATGACCATGTAGGAAATGTTTTATTATTGTTGAATTTGTATTAAGTACATTTAAAGGCTTTTTTGAATTGCAAAATTGAAGTTAAGGTAAGTATAGATACGATGAGAGTACGAGCTATATTATAATGACCATATTGGAAATGTCTCATTATTGTTGACTTTGTATTATGTACATTTAAAGGCTTTTTTGAATTGCAAAATTGAAGTTAAGGTTTTGATGTCAATGGGAATTTCCTTCTCAGATTTTTGAAACTGAAAACTGAAAAGTAAATTTGCCGTAGCTCGTTCGGATGTACATGGGTGGACGAACAATATTCCCCTGTGCAGAAAATTGTGTATTTTAAGAATGTTGTTCGTTAACCATCTTGAATGTATTTCTAAACACTAAGAGACTTGTGAATCATTATTTACAATCTTGTATCCAAGCAGGGCTGTGTCCGGTTTAATATATTTTCAAAATTCAGAATTCCTAGAATATTATATAAGGGTGCTGCATGTTCATATCAATTGGCATAAATTGATCTAATACATTTATTTTGTATAGTAGAAAATCCCAGCTAAGTTGGTTTTGTATGTGCTGCCCCAGTGAGAATATCATAGGGTAAATATTGATAAATTAACGAGAAATAAATGTTTTAGGATTGTCATTTGGTAGTTTGGGAATGCCAACTAACTCTAGGCAATCACGTCTGCCATATTGTGCAACTTGCCTACATCAATCGCTTGCATGTGCAAGTCGTAGATTGTAGTTGTTGAATAGTCATTTCATTTTGTTTGATTTTGGTTTTCAGTTCCAAAAATCTGCTTCTTCGCTTACTGAAGAGTTTTCATCGAATCATCGAACCTTTGAGAGAAAATGTTTTGGGACTTTTCAAGCTGATTGTAGCGATCAGCTAAGTCTTTTATAGTCAATTTCAATGTGTGAAATTGAGTTTTAAACTCTTTTGAAACTTCTGGTTTTATGTTTGTTAATAGCACCTTTTCCCACATAGCAACAGTTAAAGCATTAGAATCGTCATTTGATGACATAGAATCCATATTGAGTAAATAAAGTTAAATATGTTTAGAAACATTTTGAAAACTACGGAGGAGCGTTCAGTTAGATTCTCCATCTTGTTCAGGCAGTGACGCATGCGTGATGATCACCATGACTTCAAATTATTTGATAACGTTACCTCGCAACTCTATGCTTTATCAGTTTTCTACGGTTTGCCTCCTCGGCATCCCATAATTCAAGATGACCACCGTATCATTAAAAAAAAACAAAAAAAAACGATGAATGATGTGTTTGGTTTTATTACGGCTGTCTTTCGCAAACACTAGTGACTCATTTATCTTTTTTAAAGATGCATGAAATCATACCAGTTTGGTTCTAAACAATACGAGTCTCCGTTTTGTTAGATCCGCTATCTAAAGGGCACAAGAGTCCAATATTTGGTTGCATAACAACCTTTAATGCTCACATTCGCACACATACGATCACATTCGATTACATGATTACGTCATAGCTTCATCCGGGAATCAAGGATACTAGATGTTTGTCATTAAATAAATTGGTCAGGCGTTTTTTGTGCCTACTTTCAGATATGCGTTTGTGGTTGGGGTATAATTTTTTCTCTCTTCATCAGCTCCATCTGCACCTGTCATTCTTAAGGCAAGCATCACTTTACCCAATGGTCCTTCAGCTCCACAAGTAACGCTAGCCTGGAGTAAACCTGTAGTCTGCGGTGATAATATTCGCAATTACAAAGTGTCATACAACCATGATGTAGATCCCACTTTGAAAGGGGAAACTGTTGATAAGAGCCTACTAAAGGTAACGATTCCTGTGTGGGGAGGAGTGACGTACGCGTTCCGTGTCAGGGCAGTCACCAACAAGGAAGGACCAGACACACCCACAAAAACTGTTGTGATACCAGTTTATGGTGAGTAAATCTTACATCAGACCTTATTGTAGTACGTACGTTTCACTGATGAGTTACACAGTGATGTTTTTGTTTCTCACTTCTACAAATTTATTTTCTTTTCTCATCTCCAGCTCCCAGTGTCTCGCCGTCTAACTTAACCTTCAACGACGCTAATAAAACAACATTCAAAGTGTCATGGGACGAGATTCCACGCAGCAAATCTAATGGTCCTGTTATTGCTTATGAAGTTAACCAGACGTTATTGAGAAGACAGAAAGCTAGGAGATCCATCGATGCTGCAGGTCATGTGAAGCTGATGAACTCCTCGTGTTGTAGTCTTTATTTATATGATCTACTGGTTTGCGCTGAGTATCTCATATCAATAAAAGTATACACAAAAGCTGGACCGGGACCTGCTAGTGACGTTATTCTAGAAACCTCTGGTATTTGTTTGTGTTTTTTCATTATTAACAATTATTATGACCTCATTGCATAACTGGTATGACATGACAATTATCCCTCCATCCATCCATCCTCATCGTATACAATATTAATCATCTCCTTTAAACTTATGAAGCACATACGAAACCAAACCAAACCAACCACAAGTCCTTCATTTTCTCTATATTGATATTTTCCTCAACCTTTTCCTTTATCTCTTTCTTCACCTGACTCAGTTCTTCTATCCTACGACCAAAAATCTATATTGCAGTGCTTGCTTTCCAACAATTTTACTTCAGTCAGCCGTTTTTGTAGATTGAGTAGTGTTGTACAAATTAAGTACACATTTCCTATGAGTTGCTGTTTTATCATCAGTTCCAGGTTCTCCCGTAGATCTTATGGTAAAGACAACAAAGAAAAGAGCAGTTTTGTTAACATGGCAAAAACCCAAATCAGTAACAGAAGCAATAGAGAGTTATACGGTATGTACGTTGTGAAATGATTATTGGAGCAAAGCTAAGGATAATAAAGACGATTTATTTCTCGAACTTGGAGCTGAGAATGCTGTTAAAAAACTTTTAATTCTGAATTTTTTTGGCCAGATTTTGAAAAAATTAAAAATACTAGGACTTTCAATGCTATTTGGGATGGACTGTGATAGCCGTTCAGCTGATAAACGCCTTATTTCTTATTAGATTTCATTTGAAGGAAAGAAAGACTACAACAGTAGTTTTGTACACAGCGATAGCCTGTCTGTATCATCCACAAAGATAGAGATACCAAACCTATATCCAGGTACTCGTTACACGTTCCGAGTGTCTGCCACCACTGTATGTGGTAAGGGAAAGAGGAGTCATCCGTCATCCAGCACCACAAAGGTCGATGGTGAGTGATCAGTCAGCACCTCACACTTACGTTTTAAGACATCAAACGGTACCGTTATTGAAGGTGAAGAGGACTAAAGCGAACAGAATTAACTTTAAAATGTACATATTCATTTATTACAGCTCCACCTGCTCCTGTTGTGGGATTTGTTGGTAACATTACTTCAGAAGTTAACAACATTACAGTTTGGGAAAGTTCTGATATCAATGGACAAATCAAGGCTTACCAAATCATTGTTGTACAAGTTGATAAAACTTCGTCTATCGATGAAATGAAACTAAAGAGCTATGAAGAAGCAGAAAAGGAAAAGCTACACTACTACATAGCGGCAGAAATGAGAACAAACCAGGGCAATTTATTCCCACGAATTTTCATTCTTGGAGATGATAAAGAGTATAACGGATACCGAAATATCAAAATAAAGGATGGAAAAACATATCATGTGTTGCAAAGAGCTCTGACACAAAACGGAAAAAAGGTAATGTCATTATACGTAATTTTCTACTATTGCAGGAAACAAAAAAGTCAGGATTTCATATTGTAAAGGCACATGTAATGTGTAACTTCTTGTCTATTGACTTAACTCTCATTTTTTTCTTTCTTTTTTTTGCTCAAATTTAGGAGTACTTGGCCGGTCGAAGCACTTTGATAGCACAAGGGAAGATACCCAATAACGAAGGTTTGAAACGATCAAAAAATTTAATTATATTTGCAATATATATTGCACGTATTTTTAATTAATGCTTTCTAATTTCAAGATTTTCTGAGAAACTTTTTTCTTGATATCCAGTGGATGTGAGGCTAACATGGAAGCTAAAAAGCCTCAATGCAAATTCCAACGAGAAGAAGTGGGATTTCTAGTTTTGTATTTTATGGTGGTCGTAAACTTGATGCAAAATAATAAACAATGCAGAATAACATAACAGCTACTTTTCCTTAAAGTGCATATGACACGAAAAAATTTTAATGTTAAAAATGTGTAGTTTATTGGCATAAATAAAAATATTACTGTTAAATTCGTTTCAAAAACGTATTTCTAGAGAAATTTAAGAAAATTTAGCAAAAGATGTGACGTCATTTTGTTTACAAGTCTCCAGATTTAGTTGCAAATACACGAAATATGTTTGAATGTATAATCTTAATTTTGGGTAGTACACTTTTCAGTTTCCCAACATTTGGAGAGTACTAGGTAAGCTATCAAATAAAGCCCAGAAGAATATGCCTTTTGTTGTTATTTTATACGAATTACAATTTATATTTAGTGCTTTACTACTGAATTTAGAGTACGTGTCAACAAAATGACGTCACAAATTGGGCTTAATCAAATATCTCAAGAAATATGCTTTTGAAACAAATTTTATTACGATATATTTATTATTACTAACAAACTGTACATTTTAAACGGTGAAATTTTTTCGTGTCATATACACTTTAATAAAATATTTGATCAGAGGAAGATACACGTCATGGGCCGGCTGTCATTTTCTGGTTGTAATTTCTGCTTGCAACTATATTCATTTGCTCGTGTTGCTCATTTTTGTCTTCATCATTATTAAAAGACTTTGTGGCTTTTATATATTTCCGCTGATGTTTTAAACATTCATTTCTCTGTATTATAGACTCGTTTTCAGGACAGCATACGCCGACTACCGACAAGACATGTGCAGGCAAGTCAGTAATGAATGAGAAGCACTTTGTCGAGAGTATTGGCTGTATTAAAAGGTTATATTCAACCGTGTTTTCAGATTTGTCAGATTCAGTTGCCGTTAGTCTTGCATTCAACGCAATTTTCTTGCTTTTTATTGTTCTACTTCTGGTGTACATCAAAAAGCTTAGGAAAGAGCTTGGTAAGTAAAGCTGTTAAAACGTACATCATTTAGGCCTATCATATCAACACACTTAAGCTAAGACACTAAAACTGAACAACACCCTGAACGCTGATATCTGCCATTGAAATCTAATTAATAAATCTATGCATGTCAGACTTTGTCTATACATTTCCAGTCCTTTTTCGGCCAAAACCAATATGGCTCACTAGCTGGGATGTTTTCACTCGATTTACTGTAAGTTTGAGCATGTTTGAGCAAGAAATTCGCCTATTTAGTGAGAAAAAATATATTCCAATTTCCAAATATGGTAAGTATATTCTTTGTGTGGTAAAAGAAACGGCTCGAGCGGAACGACAACTTTTTTATGTGGAAAGTTTGATATGTTAATTTAACTTATATTAATCTCTCTACGATCCAAAGGAGAAAAATTAGCAGCAGATAAAAAATAGGAAGGGGGGAAAAGATGGAGATAATTATCATTCCAAAATTACCGATCACTTTATCCCGCACCTAACAAGGCCCACCCTTAACAACACTTTTGATTATCTCTTGCAGAAGAAATGAAGAAAGCACTAGCGGAAAACAGGTGAATTGCTTTTATTTCAAATTAATAATTTTTTGTAGTGTTAAGCTATGAGTTCATGGACAAGATATGTACGATATTGATAATATGGGAATGTAGAAAAAACCGGCCAAAAAGCAAACCATAATGTTCCTACTGGATCAACGGTTGCAACTTTTCATCAATAAAACCTAATTTTTAAGTATTTTTTTCTCGCTGATTATCCGATGATTATTACAAGTATAGTAGCTAACGCATCCTCAATTGTTCTTAATAGACCAGCAACTGCTTCTACACAAGCTGTTTATGAGGTTAGTCAATTCTAAGAAATAAGCAAAGAAAATAAAAAGGCAAGCAGGCAAGCAGGCAAGCAGGCAAGCAGGCAAGCAGGCAAGCAGGCAAGCAGGCAAGCAGGCAAGCAGGCAAGCAGGCAAGCAGGCAAGCAGGCAAGCAGGCAAGCAGGCAAGCAGGCAAGCAGGCAAGCAGGCAAGCAGGCAAGCAGGCAAGCAGGCAAGCAGGCAAGCAGGCAAGCAGGCAAGCAGGCAAGCAGGCAAGCAGGCAAGCAGGCAAGCAGGCAAGCAGGCAAGCAGGCAAGCAGGCAAGCAGGCAAGCAGGCAAGCAGGCAAGCAGGCAAGCAGGCAAGCAGGCAAGCAGGCAATAATTAATGTGTTTAAATTTTCCTCTAGAGTTTAAAGAAAACAAAGACTTACAAATGTAATTTTTATTTTCTTTGTATAATTGAACAGAACACAAACACAATTGACGCTGAGGAAGGACTGTCAATGGTCCCCTTACCTGCCCGCGCGGGCTCCACGTACGAGCAGATTGACTTACATGGTGCTGTAGGTCCATCAGACGTACAAACTAAAGTTACTGGTCCACAAACCATACCAGCTGATAAAAGCGTTGGCTACTATGAACCAATTAAAAAATCAATTAATGAATTAAAAAACCGACCCAAGCCGAAACCTAAACCTAGACCTAAGCAACAGATATATGAAACTGTTCAGCCAAAATCACTTGCACCGAATCCAAAGCAACTGCAAAATACCACAGGTTCATCATCGCAATCCACATATCAGTCACTAACGCAGGAAAACCGTCATAAACCGGTGTACCAAAGTCTTCATACTTATGGGAATACTAAAATAAATAATGATGGATCCGAACCAAGAACTCAATACTTCAATCAATCACAAGCTTAATTATTAACTTGTGACACAGATGATGCCGTAGGCTGCAAAGAGCAAATGAGATCCCTAGATGAGCCAAAAAAGCGGCGATAAGGAGTTTGCAAATCGAAAAAAAGACGATATTCGGCCGATTAAAACGGTTTACGAAAAGTTAGTCAATCCAAACAACGTTGTCGTTGACAAACTCAAGCCTACGCGACTAGACCGAAAGGAACGCTGGGCAGCAATCATTGAAGCCGAGTTGACTCTATAATATTTATCTGACTAGATATGCCTGGTTTAATTACAGTTTAATTACCCTTCGTAAGCGAGCGGGAAGTGTTGAGGGAGACATTTTTTTGATGCCTTCATATTAGCTACTTTATCTTTCTTTCCCTATACCCAAAAACATGCATTTGATGGGTTATTGCTCGCCATTATTATCTTATTACTAGCGGGAACAATTAATTCAAAATAAATATTTAACTTCTTCAGTGATTTTTACCCATATTCCTTTCGGTCCAGTCGCGTAGGCCTGAGCCGGTCGACGGCTTAACTGCAAGACAGTCCACGCTGTAGAATGTGCAAATAATTTATCATGAGCATGGAGGTTTAAATCTGCATAGATGACCTAAGAAGTGGCGATGATGAGTGCGCATGTCGATAATAATGAGATTTGGTTGCTTTTAGATTTTTAAATATGCAAATCAAAACCAATAACATACATTAGCTTCAGAACTCCGCATCATTCTAGGAATGAAAAGGAATATCTTGCATCCTTTTTAAACCAAGAAATTAATTTATAAAAATAAAAAAATAAAATAAACACACACACACACACACACACACACACACACACACACACACACACACACACACACACACACACAAATAAAAAATAAAAGAAAGAAAGAAAGAAAAGAAAAAGCTAAATTCCAATTCGATCGGTGAGTTAGCCGTGTCCTGCAGCTGACTTACGAAGAAGAACAGGGCTAGGGTTTCAGGAAATCGAGTGGATATTTCAACATTCTTCTTGATATTACTTTTTAATTGTATGTTCGGGGTGCATAAGAGCTGTTATTTCTTAGTAGTTAGCGTTTAATATTAGTACTTTTTAATGCAGCCGTCTATAAAAACATTGTAAATGTAATTAGCTAACATTAATATCATATAGAGTTAAAATTTCTCATATCGGATTCCATTCATTAGTTATACTAATATGCAGAGTATCTTTATTAAGTTCAAAAGGTGACTTATATGACATGACATTAGTAATACTTTCACCAATAATAGCTCAGTGAAAGTCACATGATTGTGTAATAATATTAAACTTCGAGTTACAAACGGTAGCAGTTTAAAATAATCTAAAGCTTTCACTCGGGCCAGTGACGGGCAAGGGCTTGTTTTCAGTTTCTAGTGCATGTTGCAATTTATCGTTATTATGAGCTTCGAGCTCAGCGGCAAATTGCATGCGCACTGGAAACCAATATATAGTATTTCTTTGCTGTTATTAGAATTTGAAGCTTTGTGTGACGCATCATACTGGTCGGCTTAGTACTGAAGGTTAAATTTCCTTCAACTTCCGTTTCAAGCTCCTTCACTTTCGAGGTGGCTCGTTTAATGGCGCAAGAAAACAAGATGATGATTCATGATAATCATATCAAAATACCAAAGACTTATTATCTGTCTCTTATGCTTTTCGTTATCGTAGTCCACGATGTGATCGGTAAGTTGTACTGAATAAGCATTGTCAGAGTCTGAGAAGAAAGGTTAAAACATTTGGAAAATCTGATTGTTACTTTGATCAAGTATTGTCAGCAGTAAAGATTGATCTGTCAGATATTTGCTATTAACAAAAAGTATAATCCTTTTAGGCTAAGCATATATGTTTTTTCAGTTTTGATCTGTGCAGTTGTACATTAAAAAATGACATTAAAGCAGAAAATAGAGCTCAAAAGAACACTGTTGTACACACAAATCCAACTGGTGTAACTTTTTGTCATTCAGACAAAGCTAGCTTGATCAAAAGTCTTGAGAAAAGAAATAATTTCTTTATGTTTTCGTAGCTTGATGATGTAATTGTGGATAATATCATCTATGCTTATAGTCACAATTATTCACCGAAGGCGAAGTGATTATCGGTGGTATATTTACCGAGCAGCGAGATCAGATATAACCATAATCATTATAGTACAAAAAAAAATTGGTATTACTTCCGAAGTGGAAAACTTTGGAAAATCTCATATTCGCCGCTGGAGCGGTGATTATCGTCTCAAAATCACCTGTCGCTCAACCAATCACAACTCGAAAAACTATATTAATATTAAAACCTAAAATGACAGTAAAAGCGTTTAACTTGCCCCTGACGAGTGAAGGGATATTTCTATGACTGTCTCATTTACGGCAGTTGAGAGTGAGTATCAAGCCTTGACATTAATTCTAATTCTTTTTTTATATAAGACAAACGCAACAAACAATCAAACGATCAATTACTGAAAGAGAGAAAGGTGAGAGAAAGGTGAGAGAGGATAACCTTTTGGGAATGGGAGTGGAATAACAATGTGGAGAACAAGTCCCTAGTGGTAATAGATACCTAGATAAATATATAGCCTTTATTTCAACAGCGAGTCTCATCATACAATGTACTCTTCCAGGAAGCCGTATAATAGCTTATGAATTTAAAAGTTAAAACGTAAACCTAATATTTTATACATATTATATTCTATTGACAAATTTCCTATAATTAGGTGCTCATCTCTGATATTCATTTAGGTTATCCCAGAGTTAACCCCCATCCTGTAGGGAATGCTTTTTTTCGAGGATCCAGTATTTATTTAGTCGGTTATGTACGACGAGCGCCTATTTTGAGAACTACGTAAGTTTGGGGTATGAGCCTTGTGTGTATAATGAAAAAGCTCAGAAAGATAGCTAGGAGTATGGCTATTTAAGCTTTTAAACATGAGACTGGCCAATAAAATTGACGTTTGCCCCTTTGATTAACGTCTTTCCAGCCAACTTGCTGAGATATCTACAGATCTGACTTCAAAACTTGATCCAGTTATAATTCTAGCGACCCTGTTTTAAATGTTTTTTGTTTATAGTTTTAGTGAGCTAGCATATAACAAGTGCAACTGAGCAAGTGCAGTACAATAAATCCAACTATCTTAAAATAATTGTCTTTTGTTATAAATTCGGTACGTATATTAAAAAAAGAAAAAGTGAAAGAAAAAATCGTGTAACCCTTTTAGTGAACTATCAAAAATGCCTAAGTTTTGTTTCTTCACATTTATTAAAGGACGAATAGTCCTTTTTTTCTCATTCGGTAAATATTGCTGTGTTTTATGACTACTGACTCGTCTGCATAGGCTTAGCCTTGCTTAAGAGCAAATCATTTATAAATTCAACTGTATCGTAAAGAATGTGCAAGCTTGAACAATATCAGTGGTTAGAGTTCCCATGAGCTTTTAATGGTGTCTGTAAATAGCTGACTTATAAACGAGGCTACGGGCCGAGGCTGATAATGAGCCTGCAATCCCAACAAACAGTGGTATTCATCGAAAGTGAGACTGGTTTATTGGAATAAAAATGGTTGATTGTTAAAAAAGAAAAGAAAAAGAGAAAAGAAAGCACAGAACAATGAAACAACGACAAAATACGTCGTTCCATATTTCTCGTAGGGGAAAATTTATTAATTTTCCAAGATGCTCACTTAATTGTTTTTGAAACACTGCCGTTCTCTTGTAACACAAAATATCTTCTATAGCGATATAACTATATGGTTGAATAGAATAGAGAGAGACAGACATAGACAGACAGAGATAGACAGACAGACAGACAGACAGAGGGATAAAATAATGAGTTTAATTGAATAAGTAATACGTTATGCTGCAACATCAATATATAATGTTACACATTAATACAGGTTGTCAGAACAGTCCTGTTGGTATAGCAGACAGAAGTATTATACCAGATGACAGATTTACAGCATCTTCATATTACAATACAAGATATACCCCAAAGAATGCTCGTCTGAATGGAGCCAAAGGATGGGCACCAAAGACAAAAACCGACCCTAATGACTATCTACAGATAGACTTGGGTCGAGTGTTTGTTATCTGTGCTGTGTCTACCCAGGGCTATGAAGAATGGACTACTAATGAATGGACTAAAGAATATAAGTTATCTACATCTGTGAATAATGTCAATTGGAGTATTTACAAAAGTGGTTACACAAATAATAACGTAGATAAGGTAAGGATTTCTTAGAACTTGCTATTTTTTTCTTCCAGGTGTTTCCTGGTAATACAGATATTAATACTGTTGTCAAGAAAGTCTTATAATTTTCCATTCTACTTTAGTTGTTTCCTGGTAATACAGATAGTAATACTGTTGTCAAGAATGTCCTAGATTATCCAGTTCTGGTCAGATACATTAGGTTTATACCCACAACGTATAACAGTTGGAAAGCCCTACGTGTTGAAGTTTACGGTATAAAAAAGCGTAAGTACATTTAATGAATATAAAACGCGCCCGCATGTCTCTGTCCTATGATGTAATCACGCTTGGAGCTGTAGAGCACGAGAGAAGCAAGGTTAGGAATAACGAGACATAGTCGAGTGTTTTACTTGATTTTTCATTGCTCCACAGCTGCAAGACCCTTGCATCAAATTACAGAAAAATATGCATCCGTTATATAATGCTTTTATATTAAAACAATGAAACTATTTTAAGTGACCTTGTATTTCTCCTCTGATATAAAAACCAGGGCGCTAATTAGGTAATTAATAAGCGCCCTGATAAAAGCTGTATGCAGCCAATCAGCGCACGCGATATGTCTCAATTGCCATTTAATACATAGTATTACATATTAAATGTCTTTTGTGTGATTGTTATTTCTGCATGAAGCGATTCATCATTCGTAAAGACTTGTTGTTACATCATTCTTTTATTCTCGTAACTTATATACCTAAAAGTCGTTGGTCGGAGATCTGAAATATGTAATCTATGACTGAGTAGCACGCTGCAAATTGTGATAAATTCATAGCATTAGTTTCACGTAGTTTAGTTTTCTTTTAGCTTGTATTATGACAATAGCCTTGGAGATTTTTTTTCTATTAAGAGAACAGACAATTGAATTCCGATTGGAATTCTTCTAATGGA
The DNA here is from genome assembly GCA_011057435.1 of Actinia equina. Classification (NCBI taxonomy): domain Eukaryota; kingdom Metazoa; phylum Cnidaria; class Anthozoa; order Actiniaria; family Actiniidae; genus Actinia; species Actinia equina. The sequence continues at coordinate 207,821 of WHPX01001068.1, read as the reverse complement.
AATTAATCGTTGGTTTATCACCTTTATATTCAAGTTTATTGAATTGAAAAGAGATAAACCGTTCTGCTATTATATACCTCCATTAATGATGATACACATACTTACAGGTTGTCAGTACAGTCTCCAGAAGTGCCCCAGAAGTGCAACACACCCTACTTAATGCATTTATTTATAAGGTTTAATGGAATCGAAAAAAGGGGAGATATTCATTGACTCGATTTAATTGGAATAATAACATATGCTGCCAACATCAATATAATGTTACACATCGCTACAGGTTGTCAGGACAGTCCTGTTGGTATACCAGACAGTAGTATCATACCAGATGACAGATTTACAGCATCTTCATATTATGCCCGTGATGCTGGCGACACTCGTTATGTTCCAAAGAATGCACGTCTGAATGGAGACACGGGATGGGCACCAAAGACAATAATCGACCCTAATGACTATCTACAGATAGACTTGGGTCAATTGTTTGAATTATGTGCTATGGCTACTCAGGGCAGTGGTAAACGTGGAAATAAAGAATGGACTACAGAATACAAGTTATTAACATCGCTAAATAAAGTCAATTGGACTACAATTACGTGGACTTACAAAACTTGCACCAATAAGGTTTGAATGTAATATATTTATAGTAGTTATTATTTTTTTCCTGTACTTGCTTACTGATAATGGAAATAGTATTGCTGCTGTCAAGAATGTCTTAGATGTAAGCAATGGTGCAGCACTAGCTACCAGGGTAGTGCATTGATAGTGCATTGATCATAACATAAAGACAATTTTACACAATTAATAAAAGCTGTATATTTCAATCTGGTAAAGTCACAGATTTTCTCAAGATGCGAGCAAGATACTTTTCGAGATAAATTTGATTAATTTTGATTTATCTTAGATATGTTATAAATGTCTATTTTTCTTCTAGTTGTTTACTGGTAATACAGATAGTAATACTGACTTTTGCCAAGAATGTCTTGGATGTTGCTATTGTTCTTCTAGTTGTTTAACATGATGACACAAATAGTAATACTGTTGTCAAGAATGTCTTAGATATTGCTATTGTTCTTCTAGTTGTTTCCTGGTAACACAGATAGTAAAACTGTTGTCAAAAATGCTCTAGATTACCCAGTTCTGGCGAGGTTCATCAGGTTTATACCCACAAGGTATTGGAAATGGAAGGTCTTACGTGTAGAGGTTTATGGTCTCAAAAAACGTAAGTCTATACATAATAAATGTTTTTTATTTTGAATCGTAAGTATTTTGGTTAGCAATTGGTTGTCAAGTCAATGATTTATATTTTCAAAAGACTGATCTTATTTTCGATGTTTGTACTTAAACTCCATTGTCACAGTTTTGATGTGCAGCTCTCTACCAGTTGGTATTGGTAGTGGTAAGATACCAGACAGTGATATGACGTCATCATCAGCTTACAACAGTACGACGTCACCATCCAAAGCAAGACTAAACTACATAGCAGGGTCATCATGGTGTGCTGCTTCAAGTGACTCTTCTCCATATCTACAGATTAACTTAGGATCACCTTACATCATTTGTGGTATAGCAACACAGGGTGACCACATGACAGATCAGTGGGTTCAGTCTTACAACATGCTCACATCAAATGATGGGTCTACTTTTACTAGATATATGGAAGATAGCCAATTTAAGGTGAAACTACAATTAAAAAAAAAAGCAATAAAACTTTGTAATTAGCGATACAATATATTGTATTGACGAACGAACTTCTAATTAACATAAACTATTAAAATATTGAATCTTCATTTAAAAAAAATTTTTTTTAATGATTATTCTTTGTTTTAAGAAAATATATAGCTTGAATGATTTAATACATATAATTTCCTATCTTATAGTCATTTGCTGGTAATTTCGACTCTAATACTACAGTCAAGAATTATTTGCATGATGGTACTGTTACTCAGCACATACGTGTTGCCCCAACAAGTCATTATGGGAGTACAAGCTGCATGAGAACAGAACTCTATGGAATAAGACACGATGGAGGTACATAAAGGCTTCGAGTTTTGCTTACTGGCAAAACTTAAGTGATTCAATGAAAACGAGAATCATATATTTAAAAGAAACTTTCAAACGCTTCGCGGTCTTACTTTCTTTACAGGCTGCACATCCATGTTCGTTGGTTTATCATACCCTAGCATCATACCAGATCACAGGTTTACTGCCAGTTCTTCATATGGCGGAGATTACATACCAAGCAATGCTAGACTGAAAACATCTAATAAAGCTTGGGCACCAAAAACAAAGTCTGGTGGTGACTGGCTGCAGGTAGACCTTGGTTCTGTGGTGTTCGTGTGTGGAGTAGCTACACAAGGTGCTGGAGATCTTAATAGTGAGTGGATAAAATCATTCAAAGTAAAAGTGTCCTTGGATAATGTGAACTGGAATTATTACCAGGAAAATAATATCGTCAAGGTAAATACGTAACAAGATAAAACTATCTTTGGTTAATAATATAAATAAAATTTGATGATACCAAGATAATAATATTGAAGAGGTACATATGTAAGAAGAGACAAAATGAGAGTTTTGTGCTATTTATTTCCTTTGTTTATTTATTTACATAAATGAAAGACTTATTTAAAATATATTGATTCATAGACATTTACTGGCAATACAAATAGAGACCAAGTTGTGACAAACAGTCTTAGTCATCCCATCAAGGCCAAGTTTATACGAATCTATCCATTAACATATAATAATACATCATCCTTGAGGGTGGAGGTTTATGGGATAACATCTAGTAAGTATCCATTGTTGACAATTTTGACATACAGAAAACGAAAATAATTTATAATACATACATTACAGCTTGCAGGTCTCCTGTTGGACTTGAGGCACCTGGCATCATTCAAGACATCCAGATGACGTCATCGTCTCATCTTGATAACAACTATAATGCTTCAGACGGTCGTCTATACGGCAATACGTCATGGTGTAGTAGCACATCATCCAACACTCAGTACATACAGATTAACCTGGGTCAAATAATGACAGTGACAGGTATAGCAACACAGGGTGACCACACCATCGATAAGTGGGTGAGGACCTACACTATCAGTTACAGTATGGATGGTAATCTGTGGAAAACCTACAAAGCTGGAGGCAACAGTGATAAGGTAGAAACTGATGTGAAATATTACAGGGGAATGCTTACATCAGTAATTATTAATGTCCATCTAGGTATTTGATAGGTCATTAACCTTTTCGACGCTAGCTCTTACTTAGTTTTCTTAACGACGGTAAAAAAAAGCTTCAATCAAGTTAGAAAACAATTTTTTTTACTTGTATTTAAAAACTAACAAACAAACGTATTAAATTCGCGTCGAAATGTCCGAACTTCTTGGTGACCGAACAGAATGCAACACTGATCATACCATGTGATAAGGCGAACTGAATATGGCTGTTGCATTTTCAAAGGGACACATGGTTGAAAATGGATAAAATTGAAAATGACTTTAAACTTAGTAAAACGTATCTATATGGCCCCAATAGTAATCAAGCAACATATTTTCTTCACAGTTAAATGTGTCGGATAAAAATTATTAATTTTATGTAGCATACAAATTGTGAGTAAATGACGTCATTTACTCTACCCTATAATTGTACTTTTTCTCTTTTAACCCAACATCTCTCAACAGCAAGTGGCTCCTAGGCGAAAAATTTCACTAATCTGATTTACATAATCATAACTGAGTCAAATATCCCCAAATACTTCAATTATTCGGACCTTTGAACGACTGTCCATTATTGGTTATCTATGACGGAACTCATTTTGCATTCTTTAAAATCGGTATTTATCAGATATTCCAAGGCAATGCTGACAAGGAGAATGTAAGAGTGCAATGGCTGAGTCATCCACTGACAGCCAGGCATGTTCGAGTTACACCACAGACATGGAATACTGATATATGTATGAGAATAGAACTGTATGGATGTGACTGTGGTAAGTACAGACATGGAATACTGCTATATGTATGAGAATAGAACTGTATGGATGTGACTATGGTAAGTACAGACATGGAATACTGCTATATGTATGAGAATAGAACTGTATGGATGTGACTATGGTAAGTACAGACATGGAATACTGCTATATGTATGAGAATAGAACTGTATGGATGTGACTATGGTAAGTACAACATAATAATAAACTTTCTTTAAAACATATTATAATATCATTTTTTGTCTTTCTTTACAGCTACCAGACCAGTGATATCAGGTCTGACCAATCAAAACATTTCAGCAGCATCCAATAGCTATGTAGATCTGGTGTGTATTGTACAAGAACCATTAATACAGTACATCAAATGGTACACTGGTAATACTGACATCTCCAGTCAATCTACTGGTCTGGTGCGTGGTGCTAATGGGGTCAAGCAGTCTACATTGAGAGTGAACTACACTTCTGTTGCTGATGTACTCAATAGTTATGAGTATGTACAGCAGTAATGAGTGATTTTCCGTTAATTAATAAAAGTTGAAACCTCTTGTTTTATCATAAAAAATACATAAATCGGTAAAGTTTACTAGAAGTATTAACCATTATGGAGGAATGATCCTTATCAGCATTAACCCTATATCTGATCACCGGTAAACGGAGCACGCATGAAATATAACAGTTAAACCCAAAGTCCCTTCAAGGACAAATTATGTTTTCAGAATTAAATTGCACACTGACATCCATTATACTAACCTATTCCTTTCCTCAAGTTGTTACAGGTTTGAATCCTCGCTGTTGTGTAATAAACCGTTCATGTGTAGAGCATTGTATGGAAATACCAAAACAGACGCTGATGGAACAAAAAGTGCCGTGGTAAGAGTAAGATATGGTAAGTATTTATGAATAAGAAGAGAAGTCATCATCATCATCGTCATCAGCTTTTGCCGTGGGTTATCTACATGGCGCCAACACCTCTGTCCTAGGGGGATAGAATTGCCTCATCAAGTTAAGTGGATGTGTTCCCACAAGGTCTCGTGACAAATAGTACCGAAATATAATATATGAGATATTGCTGATATGATGGGTAAGAGCGTACTAAATACTGTTTTATCGCTTTTTGTTCTTAATACAGACTACCCGTCTAGACAAACTCTGCCGACAGTTAGATTTCTTAGCTCGACAGCGGTGGGAATAATCTGGCCAAAGCTTCCACTAACTGAATTCCAGAAACCTGTGACGTCCTATGTGTTAGTCTACCAAAATGGCACATATTTTGAGACAATAACGGTGTCCTCGCTTAGCTTGGTGATCACTGACCTAGAGATCTATACCAGTTACAATATTACAATCAAAGCTGTTAGTTTAGTTGGTGATGGGGAATGGAGTCAACCAATGAACTTCAGAACAGACTCAGACGGTAAGTACGACATGGTGTTTTAAAATGTATTGATCGTTTCATTGAAATATTCCAAATTTAATGTTCGAATTTGATTGAACCAATCTGACTTGCATGTGTACTATATATTTCAGTTCCCATGGGTTTTCCTCTATTGATAACAGCAGAAGCCTTAACATCCCAAAGTATACGTGTTAATTGGCAGGTAAGTTAAGCTTCTATCTGCGTACGATTTTGGTTACAGCTTATGCCTTAACATCCCAAAGAATAAGTGTTATTTGGGAGGTAAGATAAGGTTCTATCTGTGTACAATCTTGTTTCCATCTAATGCCTTAACATCCCAAATATATAAGTGTTACTTGAGAGCTAAGATAAGGTTCTATCTGTGTGCGATTTTGGTTACAGCTTATGCCTTAACATCCCAAAATATATAAGTGTTACATTGGGAGCTAAGATAAGGTTCTATCTGTGTGCGATTTTGGTTACAGCTTATGCCTTAACATCCCAAAGTATATACACTGTTATTTTTTAGGAGTTGATATGACTCCAAAAGTGGAGTAGAAAAAAAAGGTACAGGATAACTCCTTTTTTGGAGTAACTTTAACTCTGTTGATTTAACTCCCTTCCAAGAGTAAAATTTACTCCCATGAAGAGTAACGTTTACTCCCATGAAAGAGTGACTTTTACTCTACATGGGAGTTGTTTTGAACCCCCTAACAGAGTCAAAATTTATCCTTTCGGAGTTGTTATAACTCCCTGTTTGTCACTTTTGAAAGGAGTAAAATTTACACCTTTTCAGGAGTAGATTTTTTCTTGCTTTTTAAGCTTCAATAATTCCCACTGTACGTTATCCTACTTAAAGATACCTCTCATCACCTCCTCCCTTGAAGAATAATAACAAAAATGACTACAAAACTACATTTGGTTTAAAAAAAAATTATTTATTACATATAATAATTTACTAACAATACAGCAATATAGTTACAACCAATGATGCAGAATTGATAAGTATATTTAATAACAACATTTTATGTCGCCTGCGTTCACTGCTTGACATAATCTCTACTCATACTTCTTCATTTTTCCGTTGCAATCAAACCAGCTAACGTTCCTTTCAAGGCTAGATGATAATTATTAAGATTCTGATTTCGAGTTTGTTTTGAAACTTGTATTTAATTAAACGGGCACAGATAAAAATCGTTTTATGTCTTCACAGATATGTGCACAGTTAATGCCGGGCGCCAATACAAGTTTAAAAACAAATTCAAATTCAAATTTTTGTCTATATCGTTAATGAGCATGTTTGGCGCCATCAACAAACATGCTCATTAACAATCTTCTTAAATCTTTTCATTCTTAAGCCATCGGTCCCTTTTTTTCAATGTTCCAGCTGTATGGTGTATATATCAGTATTTCTTGAAGGAATACAAATCTTGGAAGACAGTTTCGTTTCGAATTTACCTCATCGTCAACAAGCTTGGTGAGGTGCGAGCCTCTTGCTTTACTTCAGCGGAGACCAAAGCATCATACAAGCACCCATAGCCTACGAGAGGACAAAAAAAGCTTTTATTAATGACTTATCAAACTCAGCAATATACAAGGATGCTTATGCTTATTTAGGAGCATCGCTTTGCAGTTACAGAACACCGAAAGCTTTATTTTTTTATAGATTTCTTGTCAGTATTAACGCAACAAACTTAAAGGGCAACTTACCCCCCAAAATGACCCATTTTTAAGAGAAAGTACATCAAATGAGAAACACAAAAATTCAATTTTTAGAGGGGATAGAGCATCCGTGTTCCTAAAAAAATAATTTCAAAACATCGCATATATCGCACTGGTGGCCGCCATCTTTGAGCCCGCGATAAATTACCGCATTCAGGTGTGACGTCACAACGTCAACGTGTGTTTGGATATGTAGAGTTTTTCTGTAAGCATGAGAGTTTGAAGTGGCTTTTTCGACAAAATGGTTAATTGTTGCGTGCCTGAATGCACTAACTATTCGACAAAAACAAAGATGTTAGCTATCACAAGATTCCTAAAGATTTACAAATTCAGAAAGCTTGGATTTCTCGTCTAAGACGAGCAAATCTGCCGCCATTGAAGAATTGCTATGTATGTAGCGAGCACTTCGAGGATGGTTGCTTCGAATCCGACCTTATGGAGCAACTAACAGGCGAAAAAAGAAAAAGGAGGTTAAAGGCTGATGCAATTCCAAGTATTTTTAACTTTTCAACCATCCCTAGTAAAAGAAGAGCTACGACAGAAAACCGTATAAGACGACAACGACAAAAAGAGGTAGGTGATTTGTAGTTTGTGTTCGCACGTGCACTGCTACATTGTCAGTGTAATATGTAAGTATTATATATATATTAGAGCTATTTCGTGACTGGTCTGTGACTGTGCTCAGACCAAACCAATGCATTAAATTCTTAATACTAAGTTTACCGCTGCGGGTTTAGTTATGATGAATTGCGGATGAATAAGTTATACGCTCTTTCATATAGAGTCAATGAAAGTCCTATAAACAATTAAAGCTTGAGTGTCGTCTCAACTATCGGAATCAGTGAAAACCCCAGTAACTGCCATTCATTGTTATTTGTATTTGTTCTATAAATGATTATGTTTACTTCTTTTTCCCCATAAGACATTGGATAACCTACTGACTCCAACTACACATGCACTTGATGAAATGGTTGAAGAATCTGATATGGAGGTTTCCTTCGATGAAACACCTTCCAACAAAAGGGACTTTGGAGTCCAGTGCTGTCTGGATGAAAAGCTTTCAATACGAAAAAGCACCTCAACCCAAACAGAAAATGTGGATGTTAGTGTTGAGACTTCTGATGCCTGCATTCAAGTAGAAGGAAATTCAACATTTGAGCAATTGAACAGTATCCTGCATGACCATCCATACAGCTATACTGCTCCCTCTGTGCCCATGAGTGTGTCACCACAAAAGTCTTGCAAGAATGATGTATCACCACAGAAATCTGCAAAGTCCTGTGGGTCTTTTCCTTTGTCAGATGAAGAAGTGAATCTTTTTTCAAGTGATGAAGAGGATGAATACATTATCTCATCACAAGAAACAAATTCTTCAACAGACAAAGAGTCTGAACCTGAGTATCACTTTGACACCTACATCAAAGAGCCAAAGTATTTGGTATTTGCAGCATGCCTAGGTGAACTGTTCAGGTTTTGTATCAACTGTGGTTCCATCGTAACTGACACCAACATTACCTGCACAGGAAGCATGGTAACGGTTAAAACCATATGTATGAAAGGTCACAACTGCTTGTGGAATTCCCAGCCTCTCATCAATCGTGCACCGGTAGGAAACCTTCTAATCTGCTCATCTATTTTGTTAACTGGTAACACTTTTACAAGAATCCAAAACTTTGCCTCATGTCTTGGGTTACGATTTATCAGTGAAAAAGGTTTTTACCAAAATCAGAATAGGTATCTATTTCCTGTAATAAATGATACCTGGGAAAGAGAAAGAAGAGCCGTTTTACAAGAACTTTCAAGTAAGCCTCTTGTATACTTGAATGGGGATGGACGGTGTGACAGCCCTGGCCATAATGCCAAGTATGGTACATACACATTTATGGACAATGACTCAGGGAAGATAGTTTCCTTCTCTGTGGTTCAGGTCACAGAAACAACATCTTCAAATGCTATGGAGAAAGAAGGTTTCATTAGGAGTCTTGGTAGTCTTGAGGATGAGGACGATATTAACATCAAGAGGATAACTACTGACAGACATACCTCAATCACTAGCACCATGGAAAAAGATTACAGCCACATCAAACACCAATATGACGTATGGCATTTGTCAAAATCTGTTGTGAAGAAACTCAACAAGAAGGCCAAGTTGAAAAAAAGTGCTGACCTTTCACATTGGATCCAGTCGGTCTCAAACCATCTGTGGTGGTGTGCAGCAACATGCAATGGTAGTGTGCAGCTGTTGAGAGAGAAGTGGGTCTCTATCTTGCATCATGTGACAAACAAGCATTCTTGGAGAGATGCAGAGATCTTCAAAAAATGTGACCATCCTCGACTAACCCGGAGAGAAGCTCGTAAAAAGTGCTGGCTAAAACCAGGATCTGAAGCTCATGTAGCCCTTGAAGAAGTGGTCCTTCAACCAAAACTGCTGAAGGACTTGGCAAAGCTCACTGACTTCTGTCACACAGGTGGGCTTGAAGCATACCACTCCATGATCCTGAAGTACTGCCCAAAGAGAGAGCACTTCTCCTACAAGGGTATGGTTGCTAGAACACAACTGGCAGCCATTGACAACAACCACAACACAGGAAGAAACCAAGCTGTGATTCAAAAGCCGGGGACGAGGATGGGAGAGGCAAGATACCGCCCATGTTTCCCAAAAATGCACAAGCGTTGGGTAGTTAAGCCTGTGTTGGAAAAGAAAAGTTATTCTTTCCTTCCTGAGCTTCAAAAGAAAGTGCTGGGATTGTGTGATGGCTCAGAAGTTGACCTCCAGGAAATTGAAGAAGTAGACCTACCAGCAAACATTGCAAGTTTGCCTGCACCGGATAAACAGGAATTGATTCAGAAACACCGGTCCAGGTTTTCAAGATAATCTAAATTAGAATTAGCCTTTGTGTACCTGCAGGTCATATGACCCTCCACTGTTTGGTCCTTCTTCCCCTCCCTCAAGTCCCAATCCCCCTCTGCTTTGCAGGCTATCTTTGGACAGTCGTGTAAAATACTGGTAAAAGATATCCCTTAATGAAAGAAGCTCCCAGATATGGAAAGGTACACGACAGACCCAAGTATAAATGCTATATACAAAATATGTAATTTTTAAAAATGACAAGGGGACCTGATGAAACGGGCAGATAAGTATGCAGTACCTTTTAGATGTCCAAATGAAAATTTTATTAAAATATTATTTCCATTTAGGTAAGAATTGACTGTAAAAAAGAGGTCTTTTCTTTACCTATCTACACTACCTTATATATGGGAGTCTCCCCCAGTATGAATATATTAAAGAAAAATATCCAATTGAATGGTGACATTTGCTTCAGCAAATTTAACTTTTTTGCTGCCAGGACTCGTATAACTGCAAATTTTGCTTGGTTGGCTAGTGATCGTGTTCACTAGTGCTTTGTACACTAGGTTCACTATTCAGCTGGGTGTTTTGTTTAGTGTGTTTTTAATAATAAAATATGTAAAACATTCAAAAAATGTTTGTACCAACAAAAAGCTTTTTATATAAAAAAGAAATTTATATAACACACCTTTCCGTGTACTGCATCCTAAATGAATACATGATTCTTATGCATATTGGTCTCAGCTTTTTCTAGTCTATGTTTTTGTTTTCAATTATCTTGCAATTAAATATGCCAAAAAATTGCAATTCCAGGAATTTTTCCTGATAGAAAAAAATCCACTCTGTATAGTAACTGAAGTAAGGAATAAATAAAATGTATATATTCACTCCATGCAACATTATATCAAGCTAATCATCTGCATAATGAAAACCCTCAAACTGAAAGTCCTCCTCTAGTCCAGGAGGAGGGAAGTGTGCTCTGATGCACATGACAGCACAAGAGGGCAGAACAACCCGAACTTCCTTTCCAAGAACTCCCCAGCACCATCTTGCTAGTTGTCTATATGCAATGTGTCTGTACTGCTTCTGCTCTGGGCCTTCATAAGCATCTCTGTATTGCTGTTTGTACTGAGCCCATGCGGTTCGAAGAACATACTTATTGCCACAAACAGGTAAGAATCCAGGATGTTGAGTAATGCATGGTGGTGGTTCATCAGCATCTCCATCTTCAACAACAGACTGGCATGTTGCAACTACTTTTTGGATTTCTTGGCAACAAATGCATTCAGCTATCGTATCCATAATTTGGCAGCTACCACAGGTACACCTATTAACAAATAAAACAACCCTTAGTATTTTTGAACACTATCAATGATTGTCCCAAGTGAGAGTATATACACAAATTGTGACACAACTATATCCCTGAATCTGTGTCCTACAGTATATAACTTATTGACAACCAAGCGATGTTTAATTGTGACAGTTGGTTTTGCTTTTGGTTGCAAAGGTCGTGAGGCAGATTAAAATGCATAAATATACAGTGCAAGAAAGTGGTAAACACGACTGTAAAAAATGGATACGTAGTTGAGTTTTATCGTGATAAGAAAGAAGTAAAACTTACCAATCTGAATTTGTTAGTCGATTGTTCTCTTGTTCATCGTCTTCAATAATGTCACTGTCAGATCCTTCTCTGAACTCTTCATCTGAGGAGATTTCTATTTCTGGTTCGAACTGATATGGCCGTAAAACAAACTCGTCCGTTTCTAAAAATTCTTGAGCAAAATCGTCTCTCGAGCTGTCCGAGTCTTCGGAAAAAGAATTAGACTCTGACATGCCTTTAAATGAATGACCAGGCCGTATTTCGTTCGTAAAATATTGAGTAAAACGTCTCAGAAACAGGGGAAGAAGTCAACCAAACGCTCGTAAACAACTTGACGCCGTGAACTCTTATGACGTTGTGACGTCATTACCTGTTTTTCTGAGCCCGCGATAAAAGTGCAAGATGGCGGCCACCAGAGCGATATATGCGATGTTTTGAAATTATTTTTTTTGGAACACGGATGCTCTATCCCCTCTAAAAATTGAATTTTTGTGTTTCTCATTTGATGTACTTTCTCTTAAAAATGGGTCATTTTGGGGGGTAAGTTGCCCTTTAAGCTTTAAACTTTCTGATCTAAATAAAACGAACAAAATAGTAATTTACCTGCACAATATATTGAATCCTTTGAAAGTAAGTCATCCATTACCACAAAAGTTACTTTTGAAATAACAATTCAATAGGTTTTAGCCTGGTTTTTAACCTCTAAACTCCGAGACAAGCACTTTCCAACTCCAAGCTTCAGGACGTTGTTGCAGGAAATAGTGATACTCTATACCACTGAGGTCATAGTCCAAATCATTCCTGGCATTACCGATGTAAGATCCACCAATCACGATCAAGAGAATTTGATACATGTCATGTAATGTGCACGTGGTCTAAGGAGTCCAACATTCATGTACTGTGCGAAGACCTACAAAAACTGATGTTCTCTCTTACAGAAATCATCTAATTCGCGAGCACATCATCACGAGAGATACACAACAACACGATTCAGAAAATGACGACTCTGGAAGTGTTTGAGTGCTCTAGAGCAAGTGAAGCTGATCTGACGAGCTAGGAGCCCAAGAACTTTACCATCGGTCCGATCGGCCAGAGAATGGACAATTTGACCCACAAAAAAAAAAGAAAACGGCATATGATTTTTCCCTTGTGAAACTTAAAGAAAGGGGTCGAATGCTACAGACAATTATAGTTTTGTGTATGATACGTCAGAGTTAAAATTACTCTAGGGCCTATTAACGAAAGGAGTTGAAACGACTCCCATCAATTTTACTCCTAAAATAGAGTCAAACTTACTCTGGTTGTTTCCGTCAAACATGACTTAAAAACAGCATGGTTTATCTTTTTTATCTAAAAATAGGCTTAAATCTACTCCATTATTGATAATGTACTCTTTATAGTAATGTTCAACTGTTCATCATTTCCAAAGAGTTAAATTTACTTTTGGAGGAATACATTTTACTATTGGAAGCGTCAAAATTACTCCCATTGTAGAGTAGATTTAACTCTCTTTCAAGTTACTCCACTCTGTAGAGTAACTTTAACTCTTTTGGTAGAGTTATATCAACTCCTGAAAAATAGCAGTGTAAGTGTTACTTGGGAGCTAAGATAAGGTTCTATCTGTGTGCGATTTTGGTTACAGCTTATGCCTTAACATCCCAAAGTATACGTTTCCAAATAAAGAAACAGGCCTACTTTTTACAGTTCTCTTTTGCTAAACCACTTTTATTTGTTTCTTTTTAAGGCACCAACATCTGGAATCAATGGTCCTTTTCTGGGATACAGAGTATTTTGCATATCAGGAAGTGATAGACGTGAAAGTACAGCAACTCCTCGACAAACAACTCACGCGTTCAGTGGTCTGAGAAAGTGGACAGTGTACAACGTCACAGTGGTCATACGTAACGATAAGGGAGATGGACCTATCCGTAGCTACGTGCTTAGGCGAACATTTGAAGATGGTAAGTTCCTTCGGATTGTTAGATAATGAGTGCCTAGGGTCTTATTTAAAAAAATCCTTACCCGTTTTGCTGTTGTCGGTTATAACGTTTTGCGCAGGAATATTAAAACTATAACTAGGTATACTTACTATAGGACTATTGATATTAAACCCCACTCCCCCCCCCCCCCCAAACAAAATTTGTACCCAAAACAGTAATGATTTCCGCGCGTAGAGGAGCTCCCTCTTAAACACATATATCTTGTCACATGCCAACATAGCATCAATTAAAAGTATACACTTTTTCAACTTGCTCATAAGTCAAATCTCTACTTTAAACAGCTCCCGGGCAGCCACAAAACTTCCAAGTCACCGTCCTTAATTCTACTGATGTTCGACTGGATTGGACTTTACCAAGTGAATCAAATGGTATCATACGAGGGTTCAAGCTGCGCTACGAAAAAAATGGTAACGCGTCAGAGAAGGATTTACCTGGTAATACGACTCTATCTTATGTACTGGCTGGACTGGACAAGTGTACTCTGTACTCCTTTCAGATGTTGGCCTATACAATCAAGGATGGTGTTTTAACAGCTTTAAAACAGAAAGTAACAGTAGAAGATGGTAAGAAAAAATATTCTTAATAACATTTTTTAGGGGAAATCAAAGCATGGGATAAGGTACGGTTTGAAGTTGATCTGAATATTATTGACTGCAAAAGACTATGAATTTCCTCTAACAATAAGCCGCATGAATACGTATTATAAACTGCGCAAAAAGATTCTCTGTTGCAATTACCTTTGAGGCTTGGTTAATTCATACACACTTTTGCCTCTTGGAACTTGGAAAACTTGGAAATTGTCGAAAGTATGTTATTTTGTCTGGGCGGTGGCGTTTCATTTTCCACTGTATTATAATTTTTTTGTTTATAATCTTTTATTTTCATCTAAAGCTCCATCTGCTCCTGCTAATCTTGAGGCAACAATCACTCCACCCAGCGGTCCCACAGTTCCACAACTAATGCTAACATGGAATAAGCCTGCACTTTGTGGTGATATTGTTCGCTATTACGAAGTGTCTTATAACCACAGTGAAGATCCTTCCATAAAGTTGGTAACTGTTCATAATAGCAAACTGAATGTAACAATTCCTGTCTTGGGAGGGATGACCTACGAGTTCCGCATCATGGGCGTCACCAACAAGGAAGGGATACTCACACCAAGAAAAACAGTTGTAATACCAATTTATGGTCAGTGGTTTATAAAGTGTATGCGTAGTTCAGCTTTGACTATGTACGGTATAGAATACGACTACAGTTTTGCTGTATCACATATTATTGACATAAATACGAACATTAAAGGGGCACTTGGATGAAAATGGATAAAAACGGGAAATGACTTTAAACTTAGTTAAACGTATCTATATGGCCCCAATAGTAGCCAAGCAACATACTTTCTTAACAGTAAAATGTAGCGGATAAAAAGTATCAGTTTTATTCAGCATATAAATTGTGAGTAAATGACGCCATTACTCGACCCTAAAATTGTTCTTCTCTCATTCTAAATGTACTGACAATCAAGATTTCCGTCATGTAGAATTAGACTTTAAACTTAGTTAAACGTATCTATATGGCCCCAATAGTAGTCAAGCAACATCGGATAAAAAGTATCAGTTTTATTCAGCATTTTTAAATTTAAAAATTGTGAGTAAATGACGTCATTTACTCGACCCTATAATTGTACTTTTTCTCTTTTAACCCAACATCTCTCAACAGCAAGTGGCTCCCAGGCAAAAATTTTCACTAATCTGATTTACATAATCATAATTGAGTCATGTTATCCTCGTATACTTCAATTATTCGGACTTTCAAAAATTGGGGCGTTTTCATCCAAGTGCCCCTTAAACCTGACTACCACAGGAACGGGGGGTATTTATCTGGCTTTGCTTAAGTCATAGGAATGTTCTTTTCTTATGTTTTTGAAACATCAGTTTATTATTGCGAATGAAGATAAAGCGTATGGAATTATCCTAAAGTGAATATTTTTGGAATCAATAACAGCCCCACCTGTTCCTGTGGTCGAATTTGTTGGTAACATTACTGCAGAAGTGAACATAATCAACGTTTGGGAATGTTCTAATATCAATGGAAAAATCATGGCTTACCAAATTATTGTGGTCAACGTGGATGAAACATGTTCTATTGATGAAACAAAACTAAGAAGCCACGAAGAAGCAGAGAAAGAAAAACTGCACTACTACATAGCAGCAGAAATACAACCAGATCGTAGCAAGAAATTCCCACGCGTTTTCACTCTTGGAGACGAAAAAGACTACAATGGATACAGAAATGTTAAAATTAATCAAGGAAAAACATATCACGTGTTGCAAAGAGCTTTGACGACAAACGAGAAAAAGGTAAGACAAAATACTATACCAAGACATTTTAAAATGTCACAAACAACAACGTTCATTATATTGTCAATAAAAATATTATCTAAAAAGATTTTCCATCCTTGAATATAAGTTATAATGTATTTCTACATGACAACACTCTTACTACATGACATATTTGTTACTAAAATAAGAATCATGACCCGAGGGGGGGGGGGGGGGGGGGACTCTCTTGAAAAGTGGGTAGGGGAGCCCGACGGACCTTTTAGGGTTGAAATTGAGACCTCGCGTATCTTTTAGGGTCTCCGGCTGACTCCGTGCCTTTTAGGGTCAGATTTGTTCGTTTTGAAAAAATATCAAACGTCATACAAGAACATAATGGCTGGAAACGTTGTCATTTTAAATGTGGTCGTACCTTCAATCTCAGTTAATTTATGCGTACCTTTAAGGTCATTTTCAAAACCGTCCCTTGAGTCTCCCTACCCACTTCTCAAGAGAGTCTCCCTTTTCCCCTCCCCCACACCCCCACACCCCCCTCCCCCACCATCCCTGCGGAAATCTTGATTGTCAGTACATTTAGAATGTATTGCTGCTATACTAGCTTTATCTCTCTACTTTAAATTTATTTAGGAGTACTTGGCAGGTGCTAGGGCTTTGATAGCAAGAGGGAGGATTGCCGAAAACAAAGGTTTGTTAATGTTATCAATTTAAAATAAATATGATCTTTGCTATTGTTTTTATTTTCATATTTTCACTTCTAGCTTTGATATGCTCCCATGTCCCTCCTAATTAACGTCAAAGTTTGGTTACAACGGCGGGGACATACTGGAATTGAAAAGAACAATAAGAGTTTGAATATATTTATTACCATCAACTAGCTTCTAAGGAGATATGGTGTTTGAGTGACTTGTGTGGCGATTATTTTCATTTTAATTGGCATAATATGGTGACTAAGAGTGTATTATCTATTATTTGTAGAGGCTATTATTTCCATTGGGTGTGTTTAGCTTAAATCACTTAAGTAAATGGGAAAAAATAATTATTTCATTTTGTACTCGCACTACTTTGTAAAATGCTCTGACACTTGAAAAACTAGTCTTCTTTTTGTTAGCCCTCGATAGCCACAATATATATATTTTTTCTTTCAGTTTAGTTGTTTTGCATTCTAATTTTTTTTCTGTGTGCCTTTGTATATTTAATTGATACATAAATGAAAAATGTAAAATGTAAAAAATATATTGATTTTGAATTGTTTTTCGCTTGTTAAGTTTAAAGACGAGGGGAAAAAAGATAAATAAATAAATGATCGTAAGTTTTTAAGATCATTATTTTTCCCTCCTGTAATATATTTTAGAGTTATTTTCTGGACAGCATTCACAGACGGACAAAGCTTTTGTAGGTACGTTGACAACTGTAAAATTTAATACCGGAATAAGCCTTTTCATAGTTTGAAAATCGATTCCACTGGCGCATGCGATTTTATCCCGAATTTCTCACTTCCTTTCGTCTAAACCTTCTTTTGTTCTTAATTAAACAAAAGAAGGTGAGAAATTCGGGATAAAATCGCATGCGCAGTGGAATCGATTCTTAAACTATGAAAAGGCTTATAAAAGTGGACCTTATGGGACCAATGGCAGTGCGAATGTCGTATTAAAAGTGAGTTTGATGATATATTTTGCAATTCTGATATTTTCCAGATTCTCCAGTTTTTGCGGTTAGTTTGGCATTCAACGTAGCTTTCTCGGTTCTCATTGTCGTGGTGGTAGTGCACAACAGAAAGCTAAAGAAACAACTTGGTAAGTGAAATCTAAAATATTTCAAAACTATTTTATACATTATACTAAACAAAATTGGCTGAAGGAAAAAATGATTTTTGTTCTTCCATTTTCGTTTTTATTAGAAAATTATATATGTGACTACTATACGATCCGAGCAGATCAGACATGAAGTTGATGGTCAACCTAATAAAGTTTGTATACTCTCCATTTTTAATTAATGCTGATTATTTAATTTTTTTTTTAATTTGCAGAAGAATCCAAGAAAGTGAAAAAAAGGTAAAACTTGATATACTTTTTTTCTTAAAAAAGGATGACTTTTGTTAGAGGTTTAGGGCAAATGAGAGAAGTTATATTTCAAAGCCTATAATGAGGACTGGACGGGATTTCAAGTCTAAGCAATTAGTTCGCCTCGGACTGGAACTAATTGCTTGGACTTGAAATTCCGTCCAGTCCGACATTGGAAGCTTTGGAATGACTTCTCATGCTCATTAATTATTCGACTTGGAGTAACTGGAACAAAATTAATTCAGTCTTAGGACTAGCTTTCAAGTAACATCATGTGACTTAAAAATAGCCCATTGATTGGCTGGTTTACTCATGAATTATTAATGAGTATGAGAATTATGGAGATAAAAGGGGAAAGTTATACAATACATCGATTTGATAATATTAAGATCATATTGGATAAACGGTACCCCGAAAAATCTCTTTATTGCCAATCTTTAGTGAAGTGTATCGTGTATATTTTTACTCCACAGATCTGAGACCCATTTTTCACAAGATGTTTATACGGTGAGTTGAAAAAGCAGAAGGAGCGTAATTAAAATATCAACGTAAATCAATCAATCAAATACTAATGAGAATGTAGCATCATCCCCCATTATTCTGGTAGATTGACCATCACTGTCGTAAACCATACTTTTCACACCTTTATCGATCGCTCTTGGTAAATACATGTGTTTCATTATCAAAGCAACGTTTGATAATTTTTGTGTGTGTGATTTTTTATGGAACAGAACATGAATACAAATGATCCAGATGAAGGACTACCAATGGTCCCTTTACCTGCCCGTGCAGGCTCAACATGCGAGCAGATTGACTTACATGGTACAGTAGATCCATCACTTGTACGCACGGAAGTTACTGGCCCCAATGTCATAGCAACTGATGTAGGTGGGGCCAGATACTATGAACCAATTCATGAAGAAGGCAAATCCAATCCTAATGAACGAATATATGAAACTATTCATTCAGAAATACTGGGAAAGGATCCTGAGCAACTGCAAAATACCGCAGCGTCCTCGTCACAATCTACATACCAGTCCCTGGTGCAGGAAAACCGCCCTAAACCAGTTTACGAGAATCTTCATACTTATGGAAAAAACGAAAGTAAAAACGGCCCCACTCAATAATGATTTAATATTTGAATGATAATAGTATTATTTTACATTAATAGCACCAATGACGCTTTATTTTGAGCAAGAAAATATAGGAGAGCCAATGAGGCGGCGATACTGGGTCTGCAATAAGCCTGAAGCGAGATAACGTTTTAAACCGTCTCTAGACCATAATAGTTTTTAAAATTCTTTCATATTAAAATTTTTGACTCCTTAGAGAATACAAGAACAATACTCATAATTAAAGAACAAAAGCAGTGTGAAAAGGATTATGGTCTAGAGACGGGGGTAAAACGTCATCTCGCGTCAGGCTTATTTAAGAAAGTTGATTGTTTCACTTTTAGACGAAGCTAGTGAATTTAAAGCCAAGATTTTAAAACTCGGATTTTATAGAAAAGAAGGGGAGTGGGTTGTATTTTCTCTCAATCAAGAAGATAAATACAATGTATTGTTAGATAGGTTTTCGCAAAATTTCAATGGACTAAATGGTATATATTTTAATTAGTTGAAGGGCATACGATAGAATTCATTATACTTCTATGTTTCTATATGTTTCCTCGGACGGGTGAAAGACAATAGTAAATGCGCGTGCAATTGGCCAAAACAATAAGCAACTTAAAACCCCTGCCGGAATATGAAAGCCGTGCAATTGAAAAGTTTGAATCATTAGGTATTCAGAATCGGATATCAGATTCAAGTTAACACTTATTCAGTGGAAGCGACGGCGTTTAGTGCCAAGAACTTTTTCTTACCTTTCGAAATACGCGGTTCAACGACGTTTCTTCGATATAGCATTCAACTGAGCTTCAATATTAGCGATTTACATACCGATTTGGAGTCGTCAGGGGGAAACGAGAGAAATAGTGATGTCTGATGCTGAACTTGCTAAAAGAAATGAAGATTTAATTCCAAAAGGACCAGAAGGAACAAAATGGAGTACAGCTGAGCTTGGTGTTACACGATAAGTACTTCTCCGGCTTTACTACATTGAACTGGACTTCGTTTTAGCAAGTTTAATTAAAATTACGCATAGCTAATTTATTGCTAGTGATTTAGTATTTAAGTAACTTAACTTAGTACCGTTTGATATTTGGTAGGGAAAAGCAGGATTAATGAATCGATTTGAATAGCGCATACTTGGGTCACTCGTATATAACCCGGTGAATTTATAATGAGCTATTAAAATCCATTCATCAACTCCACTTTTCCTTGCTGAATATCAAATCCCTCCCCGGACTTTGAATTACTTTATTGTTCAAGCGGGTACTATCTTATATAGCTCCCTAGAAGAATATGATCCTGAAAACCAAGTGATTTGGCCGGATCGGGAACTAAAGTCGATCTTTGATCTTTAGCAGTGGCCTTGACTGGGATTAGCCAAATAACTGCTTTTAGCGTGTCCTAGTATGTATTTGAAGCTTTGTAACGGGGATTATATGCTCTATTTTTTAAATAAACGAATGCCTTGAGGGGAAATCTACACCTTTAAACCTAATCAATATACAATTATGGCGAAGCAGCTGATAGTAAATGCTCGTATTGGGGAACGATCAGTTCTTTTATCTTGAAGTACCATTGTTATTTTATTATGTTTTGTTTCAACTTTGATATTGTAAATATCGACTTAATTACATTATTACTTAATAATTCTTTTTATCTGCTATTTCTTTCTTTCTTTAATTTATTAATTTATTACTTTATTGTTAATCTAATACTTACCATTATCCATTTTCATGTTTTAATTTCAATATACTCTGGTAAGCTATAGTTCTAAGAAGTTCTTACCTATTTTCTATTCTTGATGTACATTGTTCATTTTCTCGTAATTTATATCTGTATATGTAATAATCTCTCGTTGTTGCAAAATTGTATGATTTTTAAACACTACTACAATTATCAAATTTCATATTTGATGAACCGGTTACGTATGCTATATAAAATTACCATGGTGATGCATCAAGTAACCGAGTACTTTGAAAAATAAGCTTACGCCTCCAACTAGAGGAGAAGAGTTCAGTCATTAATTTGGGTTCTATAACATAACTAGTAAATGATATTACAATATTTAAAAGTTCGCTCGTATAGAAGGCCGCGATTGAATGACAGCTATCGAGAAAACACAAAGACTTTCCCTGATAATTATATGGGAATGTGTGGTAATGTGTATAAATGTTTGTTTTTATATAAAATTTTAGTTTTGGACGATTTTCAATGCGAATGTATTCTGTTTTGCTTGTTTGTTCTTTTCTATCATGGCCTCTTCTAAATGTATCGCGAATCGTGACGTACAGTGACGGGTTCAAATGCAAACTGATACTCAACATTGACTTCAGTGTCAAGCTCCTTCATAATTCGAGGTATCTCGCTTTATAGTCGCACTAAAATAACATGGAGTTTCATTGTAATCCTGTCAAAATATTAATAACGTACCTGGTTTTCATATTGGTATTCGCTTTCTTAGTCCACGAAGTTATCGGTAAGTTTTTCATTGTGCATTCGTCTTTGTTAGAGAACACAATGAGGAAAAAATGTCTTGGTTAATATTGGTAATTATTTTGTTAGTCCACGATGTGATCGATAAGTTTGTAATCGTACATTCATTCATTGTCAGAGTACAAAAGGAAGGCAAAATGACTTGCTAACTTAAATCGGCGAAAAATATAAATCGTAAATGTAACTGAACTTGCTTTGATTAGTTATCTCCTACGTACCAGCACATTTATTAATGAAATGTGTCTACTCTAGTGCTATGATCATGTTACGTTGTTCAATGAAATCATAGTTAAAGTGCTACTTGGACGAAAATCGCTCCAAAATTAAAACTCTTTCATTCGAGCTGGAACTTTGCTGAAATAATCTTGAATACATTAAGAACCTCTCACTGAAATATCTTTCTGATATTCGAAAGGAAGGGGCCAAAATTGTACGATTTATTTTCGTCCGCCATTAATTTCTTGTTACAAGAATTCGGCTCAAGAAGACTGGCACGAGTAACGTATGACGTCATACATTCAACCCGAACCAAAATATTGGTGGCTGATGTATGTACCAAAGAGAGCGTCTAAAGGACTTTCAGCCATTTGGAAAGGTATCAAAGCTTTATAAAAAGTTTACTGAGTTCATTCTTTTCACGATAATGCGTTAAAACATCACATAAACTTTAGGTAATCGAACAAGAAATGTATGGTGAAAGCGACGCTAACTTGAATGAGTTGCATGTATGAAGTCACAGAGAGAAACCGCTGTACATAATGACTCTTTGGCCGTGAGACAAACAAATTAATGGCGGACGAAAAACAACCATAAAATTTCGCCACTTTTCTTTCGAATATCAGAAAGATATTTCAGTGAGTGATTATTAATCTATCAAAAATTATTTCGGCAAAGTTTCAGCTCAAATGAAAGAGTTTTAATTTTGAAGCGATTTTCGTCCAAGTAGCACTTTAATGGAGCGGGATGGTTAGGAGACCTATTGTTCTATGTTTTTGTTCGTCTTTATCCATTGTTATATGACGTTGACAGTGCACAATGAAGGGAAAGTTTCTCCATATTTTGTTAACAGTATATTAGGAGTATAAAAGTTTTTTTACCCTTGAAAATCGTTCTAAAATATGTATTTTTTGTTAATCAATCCTATATGATTAATATTAATTGTTTATTGAAAAGAAAATTGTCCTTTTCAATGCTTACTTAACTGTATCTGCGCGGAAATACTTATTCGCATGGTTTTTGGTCATGGAATGAAAGTTTTCACTTTCAAAGTGTTCATACATGAAAATAATAAAGAAATGAGTATTTTCAGCCATACTTGCTTTTGTCCATTGTGCAGGGTCAGTAACACGTGATGGTAGGATTAAACATCAAAGGCAAAACAATAGCTTTGTTCTATGGAGTTTCCAAACCATTCCACTCCATTAACTATGATTAAATCGATAAACGAGTAAAGGAGCGAATGAATTGAAATGAGATGAAGAGTGTTGTTATCGTGCACTTACAATGTCGCATATCACTACAGGATGTCAGGACAGTCCTGTTGGTATAGCAGACAGAAATATTATACCAGATTACAGATTTACAGCATCTTCATATTATAATAATAACTATAAACCATGGGATGCACGTCTGAGTGGAGCAACCGGCTGGTCACCAAAGACAACAACCAACGCTAATGATTATCTACAGATAGACTTAGGTCATGTGTTTTTTATCTGTGCTGTGGCCACCCAGGGCTACGGTGTACCTGAAAATCGTGAATGGACTGAACGATACAATATATCAACCTCGGTAAATACTGTCATTTGGACTTCTTACAAAGAAAATTGGACAGATAAGGTAGGAATATTTTAGAAGTAAGTATTTCTCATATTTATTTGTTACAAGTAATAACATGACTCGAGGGTGATTAGTGAAAAAATGGCAGATTACATGTCCCAAATCCAAAGAATGTTTTGCTGAAGTCCCAACGACGCATTCGGGTTTTATGATAAAGGCAAACTAACCACAGAGTGAGGATTCGAGTTAGGATTGGAGTTAGGATTCGAGTTAGGATTCGAGTTGGGATTCGAGTTGGGATTCGAGTTGGCATTCGAGTTGGGATCCCGGGGGGAGTGGAGGTGGGGGGGTATTCCAATATTGTATTATATTCGATTCCTAACTCGAATCCTAACTCGAATCCCAACTCGAATCCTAACTCGAATCCCAACTCGAATCCTAACTCGAATCCCAACTCGAATCCTAACTCGAATCCCAACTCGAATCCTAACTCGAATCCCAACTCGAATCCTAACTCGAATCCCAACTCGAATCCTAACTCGAATCCCAACTCGAATCCTAACTCGAATCCCAACTCGGAAGTTAGGCATCATCTGTTAGAGCGGACTGAAGTACAGTCTTTTTTTCAAAGGTTTTGATCAATGCCATAAACTCTATGGAAACATAAAATTTCTTTATCTGCCTACAATTTTAGTGATTTTTTTAAATAGGAATTAGCACAAGAATTCCAAAAACATATTTTCTTGCAAATCGTAAGAAATTATCCCTATGTGATAAAGGCATGACCGACGACCACTCAAAGTGCTATAGGTCTTTTTTCTTTGTTACACCTACTTGCAAGAAGGTTGTCATACAAGAATAGAACATTAGTAATTTAGTGAGAAAGGAATACATTAAAAGACAAAAGAAAACGTTCAGCTTCAGTGATCTTCTTTTGTTTTTTAATATAATTCCTATATCCCACTACACCAAATCACTGAATATGTTCTATTTTCGTATGACAACATTTTTGCAAGTAGGTGTAAGCAGTGTTTAGTACAGAGTCAATGGGTGAAGATTCTACACAGTCAATGCGAACCATTTTATAATAATAATAATAATAATAATAATAATAATAATAGTCTAAAAATAATAAAAATAAAATCAATAATAAAAACGATAATAATAATAATAACATTAACAACAATAATAATAATAGTAATAATCATGATAATAATAATAATAGTAATAATAAAGATAATAACAATGATGGGATTGACAGTGAAGGATATTTAAGCTAACATTCTCAGTCTCATGTTTAAATTCATGGTGGATATTCGATGAAAGTCCTTCATTTTCTGAGATTCATAAGATAATTTTAAACAATATCTCCCTCCTAACTATACCTTATTTTGTTTCCTGTGGTCGTAACCGTGGGAGCGCCGAGGGCGCTAGGGAGCGAATAGAACGTTATTTCTCATCTTAACGTCAAAACAGCAAAAGTAGGAGGGGGAATAAATTATCTCTGGATTCCTGGGTACACTTCACTATTCATCCAGAAGAATGTCAGTGGTCCCACTGTAAACAATGGAACCCGAGGCAATCATGAAATAACTGTTAATAAAGATACTAAAACTATTTTCAAGAGCGTCTTAGAGGTTGCTTATTTTTCTTCTAGTCGTTTACTGGTAATACTGATAGTAATACTGTTGTCAAGAATGTCTTAGATGTTGCTATTTTTCTTCTAGTTGTTTCCTGGTAATACAGATAGTAATACTGTCGTCAAGAATGTCCTAGATTATCCAGTTCTGGTCAGATACATTAGGTTTATACCCACAACGTATAACAGTTGGAAAGCCCTACGTGTTGAAGTTTACGGTTTTGGAAAAGGTAAGTGCATTCCAAACCTGTTTCAGTATTGCTTATGCGCTTGGAAGAGTTCAAATTGTAATTCGTTGTCAACTTGATACTTTTATTTTTATAAAACCTCCCTTACAAAAAACGTTTTTGTGTGACATCGCCACACATGTTATTACATTATTCCAAATAGATTGTTTCAGCGAAATTCGCTTGTTTTGTTTTGTTTTGTTTTTCCTTTTCTTATCTTTCTTTCTTTCTTTTCTTCCCTTCATTTCTTGATTTATTTATTTTTTCTTTTCATCTTTCTCTTAGAATAAAATATATTTCGCATCAGCAGTACGAGAAAAGTCAGAATATTGATTTCGATATATTTATTCGTGTTTTTTTCTTGAAAAGGGTTTTTATCCTAGAAAAAATTCCTTCAAAAATTGTTAAGTTATACACTGTTTTAAATTTTTTGCTATTTATGATCCTTGCAAGGAAAAAGTATTACACTACATATATTACATATATATTCACATATGTCACTTGCTAGTCATTTTGATAGGAAAAAAATCTTCAATGTTTAATATTTCTAATATTAAACTCTAATGGTTTTTTATAATTCGTTCTCAGATTGCAGCTTTTTACCAGTTGGTATTAGGAGTGATAGGATACCAGACAGAAATATGATGTCATCATCAGCTTACAACAGCACCACGTCCCCATCCAAGGCAAGACTAAACTACACAGCAGGGTCATCGTGGTGTGCTGCTACAAGTGACTCTTCTCCATATCTACAGATTAACTTAGGGTCGCCTTACATCATTTGTGGTATAGCAACACAGGGTGACCACATGACAGATCAGTGGGTACAGTCTTACAACATGCTTACATCAAATGATGGGTCTACTTTTACCAAATACATAGAGAACAGCCACATGGAGGTGAATGTAGGGACCAGACTTAGACACGCGTAATTTAGTTTTCATTTAATTCGTAACGACTCTCATTACATCTCGTAATCGAAGACTTTGTACAGTTTATGACCCTTGTATGGTTTATACGAGCCTATTGTAAGGTTCTACAACGAGAGAGTTATATTCTTAACATTAGACTTACAAATCTGAACGTAAGAAAACCTGAATTTACCTCAAGTTTGGACTACAGTAATGATTTTAGATTCTCTAACGTCCTTGCTACGTCCTTGTTACGTTCTTGCTACGTTCTTGTGCATGGCGAACTATGTTACCGCTGACCATATCTTACAGTGAACATGCTAAAAAATACTTTCTCATAGAAAAACTATAAAAATACATTGATGTATCTTTTATTAATATATATTATATCCTATATCAAATTTTATATCCTAATATTAAATATAATTCTAGATATAGAAGATTTTTTTCATAACGTATAATAGACCATTTTCAAAGGCATCGTGCGCGTATGTAATAGCTTCGGAGTTTTGCAGTCCCTATTTCTCATTAGATTTTATTTCTCCAATTGAAAGCACTTTTTTTCTTTTCTTTATAGTCATTTACTGGCGACTTCGACTCTAATACTGCAGTCAAGAATCTTTTGTATGATGGTACTGTTAGTCAGTACATACGTGTTACATCCACAAGTCATTATGGGAGTACAAGCTGCATGAGAACAGAACTCTATGGAATAAAACACAATGGAGGTAATAATATAGTTATTATATTTTAACACTCAAGAAGAAAATTTGCTTTATTTGTCTGCTTTAACTATTTCATTATTGTGTATTGACTTTACAATTGCAAAAATATCTCAGGGCCGGGCCGCCTGAGGCTAGCCCGGCCCTGAGAACGTATGTCGGGTGTCCCGTTACAAAAACCACCAGCATATGAATCCTTACAAAAGAAAAACGAGAATCATATAGTAGATTCTACTTTTGTTTTTCTTGAAAAAATCTGTGCAAAAAGAAAAAATAACCAAAATTGTTTTTAGTGAAGAAAGAGTAATACATTACATATGTTATTGATTGATATGATTCAATTACCATCGTTGTAAAAAAAATTGATAGTTATCCATAATAGTGTTCATCTTATCTTAACAGGCTGCACATCCATGTTCGTTGGTTTATCATACTCTAGTATCATACCAGATCACAGGTTTTCTGCCAGTTCTTATTTTGATTACCGTTATGAGCCACACTTTGCAAGACTATCAACATCTAGTAAAGCCTGGGGAGCGAAAACTTTATCTGGTGGTGACTGGCTGCAAATAGACCTCGGTTCTGTGGTGTTCGTGTGTGCTTTGGCTACACAAGGTGCTGGTACTGATCTGACAGACGAGTTTGTAAAAACATACAAGTTACGAGTGTCCTTGGATAATGTGAATTGGAATTATTACCGGGAAAATAATATTAAGAAGGTAAATTCGTAACAAATTCATTCAAGTTGAGTGTCCCTGGATATATAATTTTTTCAATTGACTTTATTTTATTTATACGTTTATGTATTTTTATTTTGTTATTTACATTTATTTTTATTGTTCCATAGTAATGTAAATTTGGACATAGTTTTCTATACATGATCACTTAGAAAGATTAAATATTAACATCTTTTAACCTAATAAGCTTCTCGCCAAGTGTAGCCTCCTTCGCAGCCGTTCTTAGGACGACCCTAAGAAGGGCTGCGAAGGAGGCTACGCCAAGTGCTGTTTCTTGATGAAATATTTTCGTCTTAACAATTAGACATTCACTGGCAACGTAAATAAAGACCAAGTTGTAACAAACAGTCTTCACCCAGTGAAGGCTAAGTTTGTACGATTTTATCCCGTGAGATTTCATGCTTGGCCAAGCATGAGAATGGAAGTGTATGGGATATCATCTGGTAAGTATCCATCATTCACACACTTTAGATACCAAAAACCTGGACACAATGATAATAATAGTTAAAACTTACATCGCAGCTTGCAGTTCACCTGTAGGACTTGAAGTACCAAGCATCATTCAAAACAGCCAGATGATTTCATCTTTTCATCTTGACAACAACCTTACTGCATCACATGGTCGTCTCTATGGAAATAGTTCCTGGTGTAGTGGCAACTCATCTAACTCTCAGTACATACAGATTAAACTGGGACAAGTGATGACAGTGACTGGTATAGCAACACAGGGTGACCACACCATGGATAAGTGGGTTACTACCTACACTATCAGTTACAGTATGGATGGCAATCTGTGGAACACTTACAAAGCTGATAGCAACCGCAGTGAGGTAGAAACTGATATGCAATAATTCGGAGTAATACTTATTAATTAGTTTTAGGTTTTCGCCATATATTTCTGTAGCTTTCAAGCTACCTCGATAAGATGCTGCCTTTGCGATGGTCAGAATTACTTGTCAGTATTGCTTATCACAAATATATATACGCTTCAAAATGCTGTGCTAAAGACATTCATTGTTTCAGATATTAATAGGCAATGGTGACAAGGGGAATGTGAGAGTACAATGGTTGAGTCATCCAGTGACAGCCAGGCATGTTCGACTTACACCACAGACATGGAACACTGCTATATGTATGAGAATAGAACTGTATGGATGTGACTATGGTAAGTACAGACATGGAATACTGCTATATGTATGAGAATAGAACTGTATGGATGTGACTATGGTAAGTCAAGCAATATATAAAAATAAAACGTTTCTTTGCAATATCTTATAACATCTCGTATGTATTTCCAGCTACCAGACCAGTAATAACAGGTCTGACAAATCAAAACCTTACAGCAGCATCCAATAGCTATGTAGATCTGGTTTGTTTTGTACAAGAACCATTAATACAGTACATCAAATGGTACACTGGTAATACTGACATCACCACTCAATCTACGGGTGTGCTACGTGGTGCTAATGGAGTCATGAATTCTACATTGAGAGTAAACTACACGTCTGATGCTGATATATTCAGTACCTATGAGTAAGTAGAGCGGTGGTGTTGATATTTCACACATATTTAACTCTAAGGTTGCGACTTGGAGTATGTTATATCAGTAAGTTAGAATACATTTGGTTGCGAATTAGTGAACAAGACATTCCTATAGGCGTTAACTGGGTCCTTTGTAAGTGTCATTTGTAGACTCATGTAGCGATAGAGAACCTCCCAGGCTGCTTACTGGTAAAAAATGTGCCTTATAGAGAAAACGCTATCAAATTTGAGGGTTGAGATATTTTCTTTGCTGAGACCTCGAAAGATTTATTTGAAGTCGTCATGATAGTATTGATAAGGTTAAGAGGCAATGTCTGTAAAAATCAAAAATCAGTGGCCAAGTTGAAAAAATCGATTTTGTTCATACTTAATTTTTCATATATTTTCATAACGATAAACATTTATTGCAGCGCATAATGCAGTGAAGCTCTTTGCTTTAATTATTATTTGTTCTCTCCTTGGATCAGTTGTTCCAG
Source organism: Actinia equina (assembly GCA_011057435.1). NCBI lineage: Eukaryota > Metazoa > Cnidaria > Anthozoa > Actiniaria > Actiniidae > Actinia > Actinia equina. The sequence continues at coordinate 178,239 of WHPX01001068.1, read as the reverse complement.
GTTTGAATACTCGTTGTTGTGCTATAAGCCGTTCATTTGTAGAGCAATGTATGGAAATTTTAACACAGACGCTGATGGGATAAAAAGTGCCGGAGTGAAAGTAAGATATGGTAAGTATTTACGAGTTATGAAAAATTACGGGGGAAATGTGTAAGTGCGTTTTAAAAGTACTGTGTTATCTATTCCCACAGACTACCCGTCTACACAAACGCGACCGACAATAACATTTCTTAGCTCAACAGCGGTGGGAATAGTCTGGCAAAAGCTTCAACTAACTGAATTCCAGAAACCTGTGACATCATATGTGTTAGTCTACCAAAATGGCACATATTTTGAGACAATAACGGTGTCCTCGCTTAGCTTGGTGATCACTGGCCTAGAGATCTATACCAGTTACAATATTACAATCAAAGCTGTTAGTATAGTTGGTGATGGGGAATGGAGTCAACCAATGAACTTCAGAACACATTCAGACGGTAAATACATCACAGTAATATTCTTAAATATAATATAGTTTTTCATCTCAAAGATCTCAAATAATAGATTTATTTGGTTTATTCATTACGTGTCTCGTGTATTATACATTTCAGTTCCAACAGGTTTTCCTACATCGATTACAGCAAAAGCCTTGACATCACAAAGTATACTCGTTACTTGGCAGGTAAGTTAAGATGCTATCTGTGTACAATCTTAGTTGAATTAAAAACCCTTAAAGAATCATAATAAACTACAATGCACTGTGCAATGGAACTAGTTTCTCCGCTGGGCAAAATGTCGGTTTTGTAGGTGCAGTGCAAAGAAACTTGCGCAGTGCAAAACAAGAATTTACCTTGAGCACATTACGCATTTTTTTAAGGCCTCAACATCTGGAATCAATGGTCCTTTTCTTGGATACAAAGTATTTTGTGTATCAGGGAACGAGAGAAATGAAAATACTTCTCAACAAACAAGTCACACGTTCAGTGGCCTGAGAAAGTGGACAGTGTACAACGTCACAGTGGTCATACGTAACGATAAGGGAGATGGACCTATCCATAGCTACGTGCTTAGGCGAACATTAGAAGATGGTGAGTTTCTTCTGATTTGAGCTTTAGATGTAAGCAACATATTAAGTAGGCTGCTTGCAGCACGACTTTAACTCTACTGGCTAAGACGGTCCGTAAAATTTCCTGACACCCTGCGTGGTTGCACGATAAAATATAATAGAATGTGATTAGCTACTAGGCTAAAAGTACACCCCCAGCCAGCTGCACGCACCCTACAATCTCAATATTCTGTAGTCTGATGTGTGTGTTTTTTAACTCGAATGAAGCAAATATATAATTTATACAGCTCCTAGACAGCCACAAAGCTTCCAAGTCACCGTCCTTAATTCTACTGGTGTTCAACTGGATTGGGCTTTACCGAGTGAAACAAATGGTATCATACGAGGGTTCAAGTTGCGCTATGAAAAAAATGGTAACACGTCAGAGAAGGATTTACCTGGTGATACGACCCTGACTTATGTGCTGACTGGACTGGAGAAGTGTACTCTGTACTCCTTTAAAATGTTGGCCTACACAATCAAAGATGGCTCTTTTACATCTGCGATCCAGAGAACAACAGCAGAAGATGGTATTTAGGAATATGTTTGATAATGTGTTTTTCACTTAAAGTGCACTTAGTGTCTGGTACAATACTTTCAGTATTTGATTCTACATGAATTGAATAGTGAAATGGCAAAGCAATTCTTCATTTGAGGCTCGTTAGGTCGTAAAGATATACTTCAAATATGAGTGTGATGTCAAAACATCATCTCTTGTTCATGTTTTACTCAGTGTTTTTTTAAGTTTTGTGTCTTATAGATGAAAAGAGCTCAAAAAAACTTTTCACCATTCAACTATTCACTTCGCGTAAATCAATACTAAAGGTATTTTATCGGCCATTCGGTGCAATTTACCCAAGAAATGATACTAATCCAGCGCACGGGTCTCTGTACTGTGATATAAACACGCTGGTAGTTGTAGAGAGCGAAGGAAGCAATCTTTTATATCACTGTTTATATCACAGTACAGAGACATAAGCAGCGGTTTTGTATTTTGTATTTTTGGACGATTTTGCGAGGGCTTGTCTTTGTTAGCCACCTGCACAGCCGCTGTAATGCGCTTCCGGTTTCCGTCTTTCCTCCACTGGCGCCTGCTCCAAAAATTTTGAAAAGATAAAAAAAAAACTTTCTCTCCATTTTTTTATTAAATTGACTTGTTTTCAAAATACTAAAACAATTCTTCTGATACTTGATATGTACCTGTATATGATCGATTTTTATGCAGGGGCCTGTGTACTTTCTTTCGGATCAGCAAGCGATCAGACAATAATATTGTTCATAAATGATAATATTTTTAATTACTTTTGAGGGTAGGCCAATGAAAATACGTTATTTTTCCCCCGCCTGTAAAAGAATTGGGTTCCAACCCTGTCAAAGTATCTAAATGTGTAGGTTTAAGCCAAGGCAACTGCTAAAATGTCCCTTTTTTACTCGACAGCTCCATCTGTTCCTACTAATTTCAAGGCAATCATCACTCCTCCCAGCGGTCCTTCAGTTCCACAACTGACGCTAACCTGGGGTAGAACTGTGGTTTGTGGTGATAATATTTGCTGTTACAAAGTGTCATACAACCATAGTGAAAATCCCTTGATAGACGTGGAAACTGTTGATAAGAGCCAACTGAAGATAACAATACCTGTCTGGGGAGGAGTGACGTATGAGTTCCGTGTGAGGGGAGTCACCAACAAGGAAGGACCAGACACCCCCAGAAAGGTGGTTGCAATACCAAGTTATGGTAGGTATCAAGGCCGATCTACACGCTGCAATTTCGAGGCCTTATTTCCCGCCATGATGTATCGTAAGGCAAATCGTGCGAGTGTTGATTGGTACTCGATTCAAGCTCTATTTGAATGCTCTACCTTGTGAAAAAGTCAGGCCAATATGGAAGATTTTGTAAATTGGGAAACATATATATATATATTTTTTTTTTTTTTTTTGGCATCGGAAAAATCTGAAATCGTATAGGGTTTATTTATTTGCTTTTCAATTGTGTCATTACGGTTACAGTGAGTGTTTCCCTCTTAAGTTCTCTAGGCTTTCTTTTTCTTTACTTCAACAAATTTCTTTTCTTTTCTAGCACCAAGTGTTTCACCTTCTAACTTCACAATCAGCGAGATTAATGAAACAACATTCAACGTGTCCTGGGTCTCGATTTCACGTAGTAAATCTAATGGTCCTGTTATTGCTTATGAAGTTAACCAGACATTAATGAAAAGAAGACCAAAAGCTAGGAGATCTATTTTTGCTTCAGTAAAAGTAAAGCTGATGAACTCCTCTTGTTGTAGTCTTCAATTATATGATCTACTTCTTTGTACTGAGTATCACATTTCAATAAAAGGATACACAAGCGCTGGTGCAGGACCTAGCAGTGATCTAAGATCCCTGGTAACCTCTGGTAAACATTGAAAGCAATTTTTCCAGTTACTTTTTTCATTATATTATCTTTACCAATTAATTTATTCCCCCTATATTCTTATAGCATCTCATCCTTTTCCATTACATCCGACAAAATCCACTCAACCACAAGCCCTTCATTTTACTCCTTAATTGGCATCCCTCTCCTCCTCTCTAACATCTTTTTTCATTCTTTCATCCATATGCAGCAATTGCTCATTACATGTACTTATTCCATATATATATAGATAGATAGATAGATCTTTTGACTCTTTCTTTTTCAGTCCCAGGCCCTCCCGTAGATCTTAACATCCAGAGAACCAAGAAAAGAGAAATTATCTTAAAATGGCAAAAACCTGAATTGATTACAGAAGCAATAGAGAGTTACACGGTGTGTGCGTTTACCATGAGAAAATGAACTAAGAGAAGGTATCCCCGTGCCCCATCATGTGCACACTTTGATGCTATTTTTAACTCGTTACCATGCCCGCGCGATAATCATGCATCCCTTTAATGTCTCGTTTTAAGACACGAAAAGAGCCATATTTCGCTACATCCACGACAAAAACACAGGCTTTGTTTACTGCAAGACTGGAAGCCGCCTACCCTCAAGAAATCAACCAATCAGGTTCTTCGCTCAAAATACTGATCTCCAAGCTAAAAATAGCATCAAACTGTGCACATGATGGTTACAAGGCTATACAGGTAGGACTCCTTCTCTTAGTTCATATTCTCTTGCATTTACTTATGACCACTAAATTCAAAAGATTATCCAAAACCTGAAAACTAAAACACTACTTAAATAAAAATTAAAAATCAAAAGCAATAGACTTTTCAAGTTCCAAACTCTCTGAGTCCTTTTGGCACCCTATTTGTAATATACGACTATATGGCAACTTTCAATGTTATTGAAATATTGTTAGTTTATCTGATAAGTATTGATCCTGTGTTACTAGATGTTCTTTGAAGGACAGAAAGACTACAATAAGAGCTTTGTACACAGCGGTAGCCTACTTGTATCATCCACAAAGATAGAGGTACCAAACCTATATCCAGGTACTCGTTACACGTTCCGAGTGTCTGCCACCACTGCTTGTGGTAAAGGAGACTACAGTCTATCGTCATCCAGCACTACAAAGGTGGATGGTAAGTTTTAATCCAAGGATATCTGTTGAAAATGGAAACATTTCATACCCTCCAGCCAAAGAGGTCTATTGAAACACTATGACTGCAAGTGCTAGGCGACGCTCGGTTTCGGAACAACATTTCCACATTTTTCCAGGCCTTCGTTTCCGCAATGCTGCTACTATTATTTTTTTCGAACCCTTGGTCACATCCGTGACGCGTTCAACGTCTTTGCGATTCCAATAAATGTTTGTAAGCCGAGTTAAGATTCATGATAGTTTTGATTCATCAGCTTTTTTAATTATAAATCAAGCCAAGCTTTCGAGCATCTTGCTCTTCATCAGGGCAAACGGTTGCTATCAGGCAATGTTCTTCCACTGTCTCTATTAAAGAGATAAGTCAGCTCTAGCAGAGCATGCCATGAAGACTGGCCACAGCATTAACTGGCTTGGTAGTTCTGTAGTTTATAAAGAAGAACGATGGCACCAGAGAAAATGGCTGGAGGCATGGAAGATTGCTAATGAATCAAATGCTCTCTTTAATAGAGACAGTGGAAGAACATTGCCTGATAGCTATCGTAGCTTGATTGGCAATTAAGGTCATATAGCGTATCTTAATAACGCGCGCAATTAATTTCTCCCTTCGTAACACGCGCGCTCCTAGCAACTGGCACATTTAACTTTAGCACGCGCACATTGTTATGTTGCGTGTTTTCTTGTAAAATTGTCACAACCGTTTGCCATGATGAAGAGCAAGATGCTCGAAAGCTTGGCTTGATTTATAATTAAAAAATCTGATGAATCAAAACTATCATGAGTCTTTGCGATTGTTCGATGGTATAGCATTAAATATAAATTGCTCCAGTTAGAACTCAGCACAGGATGGGTTAAAACTGTACTGAGCATCCGAGACGCGAAAGTAGTCAATTGAAATTTTTTTTAAACTTTAAAATGTAAAATTTTTTTAAATTTTAGTTTAATTTTAGTTTTAAACAATGTAGTTAACAAGATTAAACAAGAGCAATATGGAGAATGCTCTTGGCCTGAGTCCAGATAATTCAGGGACTAAGACTCAAATAACTTTCAATTTTCTAAATGCATAGTATTACATTTGGTTATTTTAAAACAGGAAACGCAACTAAAATGCCGGGTCGATTTATCGGACAAAAATATATTCGATATAAAGATTTTTGATGCAACGATGGAAGAGGGAACTATTTAAAAAAAAAACCTTTGCCAAAACTTGATTTCCCTATAGCTACCTTCTATACATTATAAATACATTAAAAATAATGAAATATAGTGTACTTGAATATTTTATATGCAGCTCTCTCTGTTTGCGGTTTATTTATTTATTTTGTATTATTTATATAAATAAATAAATAGATAAATAAATATTTATTTATTTATTCATTTATTTATTCATTTATTGAAGATTTTATTATTGTGCTGTAAATTTCTTGTATAGCGATTATTATAATTCATTATCCATGTAAATATATCCCGTAATGGCAATAAAACGTTAAAAACAACAACAACGTCAACAACCAAAAACAAAAATGAAACTTTTACAATGAAAAATCCGTTAATTATGGTTTGAAGAATAAGTGGATCCAACTAACTTTAAAGTTGACATTTCTCCATTAACAGCTCCACCGGCTCCTGTTGTTGGATTTGTTGATAACATCACTTCAGAAGTGAGCAACATCACCGTTTGGGAAAGTTCAGATATCAATGGACCAATCAAGGCTTACCAGATCATTGTTGTAAAAGTGGATACGACCTGTTTCTTTGGTGAAATAAAACTGAAAAGCTACGAAGAAGCAGAAAAAGAAGAACTCAACTACTACATAGCAGCAGAGATTATAACAAACCCAGGCAAGAAATTCCCACGAGTTTTCATTCTTGGAGACGAGAAAGAGTACAATGGATACAAAAATGTTAAAATGAAGAACGGAAAACCATATCAAGTGTTGCAAAGAGCTCTGACGCAAGATGAGAAAAAGGTAAATGAGGTATTTCGCTTTTTAGTGGCATAAGTATTACACATGTCTTCGTGCGGCACAGTAGTGCCAAAATGTGGACCGGGCCGGGCTTGATTTTGTTTCAAATATTTCTATATGACGGATACGAGTTCACAGTATTCAACTGCTAAACAATACCAATGAAGAAATCCATGACTAGGAAATACAATATCACTCAGAACTCGACAAAGGTTATTTACCTTCATAAAGTCCGTCCGGATAGGAAAAAATATTTTGCCTGAGGTCTTGATCGTTTTTCCCTATCCAGACCGACTTTAAATAACTATGTATACTAATAATTATGTATGTGTTTTCCCCCGTTTACTTTTCCATCTATTTTGTTTAGTTGTTTAGCAATCTGTTATCATATGCGAGCGCAGATGACGTAAACCTTACCGCTTGCACGTGCAACAAATCTGAACGCACAAATAATTACTTCTTGGGAATACTTCTGCAATGAATTTGAAGAGAAAATCACGACCTTATATTTTGTAAACATGTTCAGAATCAAGAGAATGTATTGCTGCTTTTTGGTATAAACTAATGTAATTAAGCTGATTTTTTAAATCTACTTTGCTTAAATTTAGGAGTACTTGGCGGGCCCAAGAACTTTAATAGCAAGAGGGAAGATATCCAAAAATAAAGGTTCATAATATATGAAATTAGCCTTAAAACTAGAGTTACAATGAATTTCATTTTAATGTCGTTCCGTCTAAATTAAATAATCGGCAACAAAGTTTTTGTGCGTACACACATCGTGGGCTGGCATTGCGCTCATGCCTTTTTATGGCCTCCTGGCGTTGTTGCGTAATAGCGTGCGCAGTAGCTTCATTTTTCTATAGTATGCAGCCACTGCACCCTAAAGTTGCATTGGTAGGGCATTTTTGCCAGTGACATTTTCTTTTCTGTGTTTTTTTTACTCATATATTCCTTTATGTTAAAACTAATCGCATTAAGTCTCAAATGTAAATCTGCAGTTAAAAAAAAGTTTAAAAATATGATCTCATGTTCTATTTTATTATATATATATACATATATATAATTTTCATATATATATAATATACATGAAAAAAAATTTTTTTCTGAATCTTAGAGTCATTTTCCGGGAAATCGCGGACGGGCGCATGTACAGCTTGTATAGGTACGTAAACAGCTTTTATTACACTGGAATAAAATTGGGCACCCTTGCAACACAGAACATTAAAATATCTCCTATCCACAGTGATTTTAAACCAAGTTTAAGATATCTGTTTTATTCTGATATTTCCCAGATTTTCCAGTTTTTGCTGTTAGTTTGGCATTCAACTTAGCTTTCTCGGTTCTCATTGTCGTGGTTGTAGTTCACAACAGAAAGCTAAAGAAACAACTTGGTAAGTTAAACTCAAAATATTTCAAACCTATTCATACTACTGACCGATTTTCTTTCCACCTTTTAAAGTAAAGGTAAAACATCGCCCCATGTTGCAAGTGGCTTTCAGTAAAAGCAATAAATATATGCTTTTTCGCTCTCTGTTTTCGAGGGTTTTACTTCGAGTTGTAAAACATTTAATATATTTTGGACAAATTTCAACACTTATAGTACACTCAACAAAATTACTCGACTCTGATTGGTCGAGAGGAGTACAATTAATCGTTAATTGTACTCCGTAGAAGTACCGAATTAAGTCGCTATGGCAAAAAAATGTCAAAACACCTATTTTCTATCATTTTGTACTTAAAAAAGCACATAAATAAAATTTTAAAGCCGTAAATAAGAACTATGGACCTAAAATCGGCCGCCAAATAGACAAAGATGAACGGCGTCGCTTCGCAATTTTTACTGAAATTTTGTTGAGTGAACTATAAACAAAAAATCGCACGATCTTCTCGTACAATTTGGAATTAATAGACACTCGTAATGTTTTGAAAGTTCTTTAATTACAAGAACTTTCAAAACATTACTCGTGTGTATTAATTTCCAAATTGTACTCGAGATCGTGCGATTTCCTATACTAATCTAAAATTGAATTTTATGTTATAATTGGCAAAAAAGAAAAAAGAAGAAAATCGAAGGGAAAAATTGAAGGGAGAAAAATGAGAACAACAAAAGATTAAACATATGATTAAAATAGTTGCTAAATTTTTTGAGTTATCCAATTTGGTTTTCCTCTGTCAACTTTTGAATTTCAATTGTATTTCAGTGGAAAATAAACTTTGCCTTCGAACCGCTGCATGCCCCTTTTTTTCCTTCGATTTCATAGAATAAGTGTGAGTACGATTCTAGCAGAATTAATAAACGTAAATGTATAAGACGAAAAAACATAAATAACTAATTAAAGAATTTTTTTTTTTTAATTTGCAGAAGAAATGAAGAAAGCTAAAGAAAAAAGGTAAAAACTGGTATACTTATTCTGGAAAGAATCTGGAAAGAATTTTTTTGTTGAGTGTGTTTGGCATTGAAAAAGGATACCGAACAGATGCTATTATAAATATGCGAATATAGAATAAACGTTTTGAATTTCAATAACTCTGAGGAAATGTCGTTTATTCTTCTCCATAGGCTTGACATTGCATTTACACAAGATGTTTACGCGGTGAGTTGCAAAGGGCTACCTTGGGTTCCTGAGACTCGTGAGATGCCCACTCGTGTTTTCTCGTAGTGTAAAACATGGTTTAGCCTTCATTAATCGTTAAACATACATTTATTCATCAAAGATAATTTATTCTAACTAAAGTGCTTTTGAAAAAAAAATGCCTAAAACTCTGCCACTTATACAAAATGCTGTTCTTTAAAATATTTCTAGATTTTCCTAAAAGACGTTTAATAAAACGTATTTCTTGTGATTTATTTTCTTTGAACAGAACATAAATCCAAACAACTCAGATGAAGGAATATCAATGGCTCCTTTACCTGCCCACGCAGGCTCCACATACGAGCAGATAGACTTACATGGTGCAGTAGATCCATCAGATGTACACACGGAAGTTAGTAGTCCACAATCCATTACAGCTAATGTTGGTGGGGGATACTGTGATTCGATTAACGAAGGAGGCAAATCCAATCCTAATGAACAAATATACGAAACTATTCATCCGGAAACGCATTCATCGAATCCTGACAGACTGCAAAATACCAACGAGTCCTCGGTACAACCTACGTATCAACCCCTTATGCCCCAGACTAAACCGGTTTACGAAAGCCTTCATCTTTAAGAAATTTAAACTCAAATTGAAAAGGGGCCCGAAAAACTTTATAATTCAGCATTAACGACAGGATTGCTGTATTCTATTAGCCATATTCCAAATTTGGTAACAAAATTGTGTCTCGTTGGCACTGTAGTGCATTGTGATACTCTCTATATGGACGAAATACTCGCCATCTTGGAAATGTGTCACCCAAAACAGTCTCACAATGCAATGCAATGTCCACTCAACACCAGAGTCTTTCTCAAACTCTGACTGTCAAGTAGTGTTACAACAAGATTAAAATTAACATAGAGATGTTGTGGACCTATGTTTGGTTACTTAGTTATTTCGCATGCATTAAAAATAGATTACATTTGTTTGCTTATAGATTTTAAAAAACTTACCTCAGACCAAGGGCGCTAGGGCAAAAATTACACCTATTTTTGCCCTAGCATTCTTGGTTATTCTAGGGGATTTGGATTAACTTATTAACTTATTAACCGACACGTACGCTTACATAAGCGGTCACGAGGCAGGTATAGGATACAGTAGTTCGTTATGTACGATTGAACCGTTAGTCACAGCAATATTTTTGGCGTATATAGACGGGAAAACTGAACAAATCAAGCCAGCACATAGCAGTACAGATACGTAACAGTTTAAACAGTTTCTAACGTTTAAAAAACACCAATATAACAGAGTCTAACGGCTAAAAATTACACCAATTTTTGCCCTAGCGCCCTTGCTCAGACAACCTTGAAAACAAAGGAGACCCCAAGTGTGTTTACTTATGCATTTAAGAAAGATCACATATTCGTTTGCTAATAAATTACAAAATGTAACCATAGACAATGGAATTAATAATTTTACTGAGCACTATCTCTGGTAAACAAAGGAGAAGGGATAATATTATCTGTTATCACACAAATCAATATTTAAAAAAGTCGGTGTGTGTTAATTAGAAAATAATAAAATCATAATAAAAATTCACAAAGACTTTAATCTTGATGATTAGAGGCATTAATGTCACATGTTAATGAAGTAGCCTAATCCTTGGCCTAATGTCAGACCTATATGAATTCCGTGTCATGCTTTAGCTTCATTGCCCCAGTTTTCACAGCGTATCATTAAACATGAAGGGATTCTCGTCGAACCAAGGAGTTTTTCTCAAGGGTTTAACCGTTTTTATATCTATCATCCTACATCAATCGACTGGTAAGTTTCCATCCTTACTATATAATTGATTTGAAAGTAAAAGATGATAAAAGATAAATTAAAATAAAAGCATATAAAGCAATATAGGAAAAGCTAAAAATCAGCCATTACTTAAACAAACCATAATCCTGAGCAAGAAGCTAGAGACCAGCTATAATGAGAACATTCTTGGCTCAATAGATTAGAAGTTCTTGAGCATTTTAAGACTGGTTTTTTTTTACAGGGCAACTCGGTAACTAAAGCTGTTATTGTTACGTTGAAACTAATCGGATAAATGCAAATGCATTCTCATGATGAACATGCACACTTCTTTTCTCCACAGCCTGTTCGTCGGAATCGTCCTTGTAGGTATAGCAAACAGTAGTATCATACCAGATGAGAGATTTACGGCGTCTTCATATTATGATGCTAATGGCAATACACGTTATGAACCAAATGATGCACGCCTGAATGGAGCAGACAGAGGATGGGCACCAAAGACAACAACCGACCCTAACGACTATCTACAGATAGACTTGGGTTATGTGTATGTTATTTGTGCTGTGGCTACACAGGGTGCGAATGGAAGAAATGAATGGACAACTCAATACAAGATATCGACATCTGTGGATAACAATATATGGACCACCTACAAAAATGGACAGACAGACAAGGTATAGAAAGTTTATGCTCTATGTCTTATTTATATACTGAAGATTTGCTTCATACGTATCGATAAAATTGATATTTTTCTTCTAGTTATTTCCTGGTAATACAGATAGTAATACTGTTGTCAAGAATGTCTTAGATGTTGCTATTTTTCTTCTAGTTGTTTCCTGGTAATACAGATAGTAATACTGTTGTCAAGAATGTCTTAGATGTTACTATTGTTCTTCTAGTTGTTTACTGGTAATACAGATAGTAATACTGTTGTCAAGAATGTCTTAGATGTTGCTATTGTTCTACTAGTTGTTTACTGGTAATACAGATAGTAATACTGTTGTCAAGAATGTCTTAGATGTTGCTATTTTTCTTCTAGTTGTTTCCTGGTAATACGAATGGCAATAATGTTGTCAAGAACATCCTACATTATCCAGTTGTGGTTAGATACATTAGGCTTATACCCACTACTTATAACAACTGGAAAGTACTTCGTGTTGAAGCTTATGGTGTTCGCAAAGGTAAGTCTGGGTGACAATGTTTCCAGTTTGATTTGATCTAATTTTAAATAAAAGTTAATCAGTTACCTAATTTATGGTATCGCAATATCTGTCTAAAATCCTTTTCTCTCATTTACCTAACGTAACTTATTGAACAAATGGTGTGCTTTTCCAATTAGAATTACAGAAAACTCGGCTTTTCAATTGTGATCCCCTCTTTTAGCTCTTTTCGGTTATTATAGTAGACGAATGTACCATATGCATTTGTCGGAAATCCAAGGTTCCCGCTAATATAATTCTTACCAAAAGGAAACGAATTTCTAACTGGATGATTAGTTTCAATGGTAAACACCGCTGTTCTTTCACTACTTAAAAAATACATTTGAAAGATATTTTTAAAATCATAGCATTTTCAACACATGATGAAAATAAAAAGTGGTCGATGCTTTTAGCTTTTGCCCATGCCCTTTGCTTTTTATGTTGAGTGACTTCAAATGTTGTTATTAAGAGGCGCGTTGTGGTTTATCATGATTGTACATGCAAACATCTTTATTTTCTTTTTTCCTCTTCAGGTTGTCAGGAACGTCATGTAGGTATAGCAGACAGTATCATCATACCAGATGACAGATTTACAGCATCTTCATATTATGTTGGTTATGACGGCGACACTCGTTATAACCAAAGGAAGCACGCCTGGATGGTGCAGAAAGAGGATGGGCACCAAAGACAACAACCGACCCTAATGACTTTCTACAGATAGACTTGGGTCAAGTGTGTGTTATTTGTGCTTTTGCAACACAAGGTGCAAATGGAATACATGAATGGACTACCGAATACAAGATATCAACATCTGTGGATAGCAATTTATGGACGACTTACAAAATCAGACAGACAGACAAGGTTAGAAACTTGTTGATGATTTGCTCCACATATATCAATAAAATTATTGCCAAAACGACGATATATATGTTTCTATCTTTCTTCTAGTTGTTTACTGGTAATACAGATAGTAATACTGTTGTCAAGAATGTCTTAGATGTTGCTATTTTTCTTCTATTTATTTACTGGTAATACAGATAGTAATACTGTTGTCAAGAATGTCTTAGATGTTGCTATTTTTCTTCTAGTTGTTTACTGGTAATACAGATAGTAATACTGTTGTCAAGAATGTCTTAGATGTTGCTATTTTTCTTCTAGTTGTTTCCTGGTAATACAGATAGTAATACTGTTGTCAAGAATGTCCTAGATTATCCAGTTGTGGTTAGATACATTAGGTTGAAACCCACTTTATATGACAACTGGAAAGTACTTCGTGTTGAAGCTTATGGTTTTCGCAAGGGTAAGTCTGGGTGTCAATTTTTCCAGTTTGATTTGATCTAATTTTCGATAAGATAATTAGTTTTTATGTTATCCCAATATCTGTTCCAAATCGAATTTCTATCGTTTTCCTAACTTTTTATTAGAGTATGTGGACCGCGTGGCACTAATGAAATAGTTGAAGATATAGAAATATAGGTAAGGTGCAGTGCTTGGGAACGAGGTTATTCCGGGCGATAGCACTTGGAATTAAATCCGGAAAAATTAAATTCGGAAAAATTCGGAAAAATTCGGAAACATTAATCCCAGCGAGGACGGAAATTAATTTTTCCGAATTCAATTCCAAGGGCTTTCGCCCGGAATAACCTCGTTCACAAGCACTACAACTTACATATATTTCTATATCTTTAACTTATTATTAGGGACGTTTGCCATTTACCCGGCAAAACTGTAAATTCCGGTTGGGAAACAAATGGGGTGCTTTTCCGATTAGAATTACAGAAAACTCGGCTTTCCAATTGGGGTAATCCACTTTTTTCGCTCTTTTCGGTTATTAAAGTAGACGCGTGTACCATATGCATTTGTCGGAAGTCAAAGCTTCCCGCTGTCGGTTTTAATTCTCACCATAATGAAACGAATTTCTAACCGGATGAATCAGTTTCAATGGTAAGCACCCCTGCTCTTTCACTATATATATATAAAAGGCAAATGTTTTTAAAGTCATGCATAGCATTTACAACACATGATGAAAATAAAAGGTGGTCGATGCTTTTAGCCTTAGCCTTTGTCCATTGCTTTTTATGTTGAGTGACTTCAAATGCTGTGGTTTATCATGATGGGACATGAACATCTTTATTTTCTTTTTTCCTCTTCAGGTTGTCAGGAACGTCATGTAGGTATAGCAGACAATAGCATCATACCAGATGACAGATTTACAGCATCTTCATTTTATGTTGGTTATGACGGCGACACTCGTTATGAACCAAAGGAAGCACGCCTGGATGGTGCAGAAAGAGGATGGGCACCAAAGACAACAACCGACCCTAATGACTATCTACAGATAGACTTAGGTCAAGTGTATGTTATCTGTGCTGTGACTACACAAGGTGCGAATGGATTCCCTGAATGGACAACTCAATACAAGATATCAACATCTGTGGATAACAATATATGGACCAATTACAAAATCGGACAGACAGACAAGGTTTAGAAAGCTATAGATGATTTGCTTCACATACTTTGAAAATTAATTATAAAAGTTGTAGCCAAAAAAGACGACTTAGATGTTGCTATTTTTCTTCTAGTTGTTTCGTGGTAATACAGATAGTAATACTGTTGTGAAGAATGTCTTAGATGTTGCTATTTTTCTTCTAGATGTTTCCTGGTAATACAGATAGTAATACTGTTGTCAAGAATGTCCTTGATTTTCCAGTTCTGGTAAGATACATTAAAGTTATACCCACTACTTATAACAACTGGAAAGTACTTCGTGTTGAAGCTTATGGTGTTCACAGAGGTAAGCCTTGGTGACAATGTGTGACAGGGTAGCAAGGGCGGCGTTCGCGGCTAACGCGTCGTCGGGTCGCTGACTCGAGCCCTGCGGTCGCCATATGTGAACTGAGTTTGTTTGACGTTTTGTTCTCTCCTCTGCTACGAGGGTTTTCTCCGGGTTCACCTGGTTTCCTCCTCCGTAAAAATCAACATGTGAGTTGAGAGTTGTGTGCATATCAAACTTTCCACATAGAAAAGTTGTCGTTCCGCTCGAGCCGTTTCGTTTACCATATAAGGAATGTACTTACCATATTTGGAAATTGGAATATAATTTTCTTTACTGTAAGGCGAATTTCTTGCTAAAAACTGCTCAAACTTTCAGTAAATCGAGTGAAACATCACTTACTAGTCACCATCTTAGGTTTTGACCGAAAAAGGACTGGATATGTGTAGGGAAGGGGAGCGTGGCTTGTCACCACAGGAAGCCCGCGAACGAAACACTTGTTTGATATGCAAAGAATATTGAATGAATGATAGTGTTTGTGTGAGTGAAAAGTGTCCCCAATTAGTGCAAAAGTGCTAGAACTACTAGACACTTAAATAAAAAGTGATTTATTTCACTCTTAATCATTATCTCACTATTAATCCATCTAATTTTTAATTAGTTAACTAGTAATAATAACATCAATAATAGTAGATCCTATAAAAAAAATTCAAACGAAAGTCATCATACTTAAAACAATGAATTTGGAAAAATCCGCTATATAAATCTAACTTGTTTGTTAAAAATTTTAAAAAAATCTGCACTTAACATTATTGCAGGTCTGTCGTGCAGCTCTCTACCAGTTGGTATTAGTAGCGGTAAGATACCAGACATTGGTATGACGTCATCATCAGCTTACAACAGTACGACGTCACCATCCAAGGCAAGACTAAACTACATAGCAGGGTCATCATGGTGTGCTGCTACAAATGACTCTTCTCCATATCTACAGATTAACTTAGGATCACCTTACATAATTTGTGGTATAGCAACACAGGGTGACCACATGACAGATCAGTGGGTACAGTCTTATCACATGCTCACATCAAATGACGGATCTACTTTTACGAAATACATGGACAACAGCCAAGTGAAGGTAAATGGGATGGAAATTGTTTTCCATGTTGAAAAATCCATATGACTTTATCAGTAGTAACTTACCGGGATCGGTCATGGCTAAGAAAAAACGTCTTTGTCCTTTTTCAGTTCCTGACGTATTTTTCTCATGATCCACTTTTATTTTATTTTCTTGCTACCTATAATTGTTTTCTTTACTAAAATATCATTACCCATTCTCATAGTCATTCACTGGTAACTTGGACTCTAATACTGCTGTCAAGAATCTCTTGTTAGATGGTAAAGTTACTCAGTACATACGTGTTGCACCCACAAGTCACTTTGGGAGTACAAACTGCTTGAGAACAGAACTCTATGGAATTATGAAACACATTGGAGGTAGGTTTAGTTTCTAATTTGTTCCAAATATTTTTGAAATTAAATGGTACATTAAAATTGGATCATCCCTGAATCAACATTTTTTGTATTATTATTTTTCTTTATGGTACCCAAGTCAGGGTAACTGAAATGAAAAGATTAAACAATAAGAGTAAATTACATATGACGGAGTCGAATAATTCAGATAGAGATCGTAAGCTGCAGGTGGTCGACGCGGGCGACAACGTCGGAGAAATTGAGGCGCTTCAACCTTCTATTGTATTATTACTTTGTGTTTACCTAGTATTTTACTCGATAATCTCCCAAGTTTTAGAGTAAAACGACATTTTTGGGAGTCCTTTACTTAATTTAATAATGCGAATTTACTTAATTTATTAAGTAAATGGTAGATTAAGATATGTTTATGCCTAAATTAAAAAAATAGTATATTCCGATGGACCTTGGCTCTGTTGGCATGGTTTTCTACATGGTGTTTTACAGTTAGTCACAAAAGGCGCTGACCATGGCCAGCGCTGATGGATCTGCCAAAACGAGTATGTAAGACAAAGCAGTAAAATTTCAATTACAAATGTTGCACTTTTACTTGGGACTACTTAATGAAAGACGGAGACTACTTATTTTGAATTGGGGGTGTTTATTATGAATAGGTCATAATAAAGTATGGAATTGTAATTTGGAGTATGATTTTTTTCCACAGCCTGCGCATCCATGGTCTTCGGTTTGTCATACTCTAGTATCATCCCAGATCACAGGTTTACTGCCAGTTCATATTATGATTCCCGTTATAAACCAAGCTTTGCAAGACTCTTAACATCCAGTAAAGCTTGGGGACCACTGACAACGTCTGGTGGAGACTGGCTGCAGATAGATTTTGGCTCTGTGGTGTTTGTTTGTGGAGTAGCTACACAAGGTGCTGGAGATCTTAATAATGAGTGGACAATATCATACAAGATACAAGTGTCCCTGGATAATGTGAATTGGAATTATTACCAGGAAAATGACATTAACAAGGTAAATATACGTAATAAGATACAAAGTCAGGGTGTCTATTACTAAAACATACAGAACTTTTGGCGTGTTTTTTTTAATGAGTAACTTTTGTTTAACACATATTCGTCCTAGACATTTACTGGTAACACGAATAGAGACCAAGTTGTGATAAACAGTCTTAGTCATCCCATCAAGGCCAAGTTTATACGAATGTATCCATTAACTTTCCATTCTTGGCCATCCTTGAGAGTGGAGGTGTATGGGGTATCATCTAGTAAGTATCCATTGTTGACGATTTTTAAAAGACACACAAAAACAATATAAACTTATAACACGTACCTTACAGCTTGCAGTTCTCCTGTTGGACTTGAGGCTCCTGGCGCCATTCAAGACATCCAAATGACTTCATTGTCTAACCTTGACAACAACCATACTGCATGACATGGTCGTCTCTATGGAAGTAGTTCATGGTGTAGTGGCAACTCAAATAACACTCAGTACATACAGATTAACCTGGGACAAGCGATGACAGTGACTGGTATAGCAACACAGGGTGACCACACCATGGATAGATGGGTCACGAACTACACTATCAGTTACAGTATGGTTGATAATCTGTGGCACACCTTCAAATCTGCGAACACCAGTGATAAGGTAGATACTAATATAAAATATTACAGGCGAGAAAAATTCCATCATATATTAGAGGGATCCATCTAGGTGCTTCATAACAACTGTTTATGGTTGTGGCACTGGCATGACTGTCTATTTGGCATTTAGTCCTCGAGTCCGAATAATAAGCTATTGAGTTACAGGCCGTGACGGCGAGAGCAATAATTGCCAAAAATAACTAGTCTGTCAAAGATGTACATGCAGGTAGGTTTTGAGTTAAAATTTAAATGAATCTTTGGGTTTTAAAAGTCGGCCCTTTTTAGGCTGTGACCTAATAGCCTAGTAATAGCTCATCCAATCAGAACGCAGCATTGATGATAGACCACTAGCTGGGTTTAATGAAATATGTAATTCATGATCATTATTTCGTGTTAAATTCTTTAAGCTCGATATTTCAACAGATATTCCAAGGCAATAGTGACAAGGAGAATGTAAGAGTGCAATGGCTGAGTCATCCACTGACAGCAATACATGTTCGAGTTACACCACAGACATGGAATACTGCTATATGTATGAGGCTAGAACTGTATGTATGTGACTATGGTAAGTACAGATATGGAATACTGCTATATGTATGAGAATAGAACTGTATGGATGTGACTATGGTAAATACAGACATGAAATACTGCTATATGTATGAGAATAGAACTGTATGGATGTGACTATGGTAAGTACAGACATGGAATACTGCTATATGTATGAGAATAGAACTGTATGGATGTGACTATGGTAAGTACAGACATGGAATACTGCTATATGTATGAGAATAGAACTGTATGGATGTAACTATGGTAAGTACAGACATGGAATACTGCTATATGTATGAGAATAGAACTGTATGGATGTGACTATGGTAAGTACAGACATGGAATACTGCTATATGTATGAGAATAGAACTGTATGGATGTGACTATGGTAAGTACAGACATGGAATACTGCTATATGTATGAGAATAGAACTGTATGGATGTGACTATGGTTAAAGTACAGACATGGAATACTGCTATATAATGTATGAGAATAGAACTGTATGGATGTGACTATGGTAAGTACAGACATGGAATACTGCTATATGTATGAGAATAGAACTGTATGGATGTAACTATGGTAAGTACAGACATGGAATACTGCTATATGTATGAGAATAGAACTGTATGGATGTGACTATGGTAAGTACAGACATGGAATACTGCTATATGTATGAGAATAGAACTGTATGGATGTGACTATGGTAAGTACAGACATGGAATACTGCTATATGTATGAGAATAGAACTGTATGGATGTGACTATGGTAAGTACAGACATGGAATACTGCTATATGTATGAGAATAGAACTGTATGTATGTGCCTATGGTAAGCCGTAAAGACATAGAATACTGCTGTATGTATGAGAATAGAACTGTAGGGATTTGACTGTGACTACGAGAAGATAAAATTCGTATCTCCAAGAGGCCATGTAATGTTCTGTTTATTATATAGATATCGATGAAACTTAAATAAAACAAAAGCTCAAACACTGTTTATTAAAATACGTTACTATGTCAACAGCGATATCTTCACGTGTGAAAGATATGGTATCTTCCACACTGGTGAAAGATATCAAGTTTTCGACACTAGAGAAATATGAATATAATAAAATACGCGTCACAAACCATACTTCTCATTAATTAATAAGAACGTAAAGAACGTAATAATAGGACGTTTGCATGATGGCGTCATTCCCATGAGAGAATACAAATTTAAATAAGAAAGAAAATTCGCGAAGCATCTTGGTAGTGGGAGTCAAATGACGCCATCATGCAAACGTCCTATTGCGTAATTGTTTCAGATTTCAACGCAATTTTCGTCCATAGTGTTTTTTGAATTACATTTTGATCGTCCAATCACAACGATATCTTAACGACACAATTGTAAACTTCTTTTCGTCTTTTTTTTCTTAATTTAATATATTCCTTGAATTGATTTTGCATGTTAGGACTTATGCCAACAAATCAACACATCGCTCCTATTTCGAATATTATGATTGCTGTAAGGCACTGTCTAAAAGTAGGTTAGAAAATGGTAGCTCAATCTCGAAACACATCAGCCGCTATCCTAATACCAAATGGGGTCTTCTAGCTTTGGACTTCTGATGACATAAGTTGACGACAAGACGAGATGAGCCGAGACCAATCTAAAAAAATCTAGAATAATTTGTAGAACATCGGTAAATTATACATCCCTTCCCTAACCTAAAGTCCCGTCCCTGTTGACTTATGAATTATTATAATTATTTACCTTATATATGTACTGGGAATGCATGTTTTCCATTACAGATTACCCATTGACCCTAGCAGCACCAACGGTCCATGATATTAATTCGACATCAGTAACAGTAAGATGGATCCTAACCTGCACTGAACGCATCCCAGGCTAGTGTGACAACCTACGTGTTACAGTACCAGAACAATACACATACACTGACAATAAGTGTGTCAGCTCCTGCAACTAGTCACGTGATAACTGGTCTTGCTATCTATACTAACTACAGTGTTCAGATAAAAGCGATCAATAGAATTGGTTCTGGACAATGGAGTGCGACCACGGGCTTCAGAACAGATTCAGCTTGTAAGTCAAAAATATGCTTATAAAATATTCTTATGCAGTATTCCATATCACAATATTCATAATAACCTAGAACTTTATTCAATTCAATTCAATTTTATTCACACACTTTATATAGAGTTAGATAACCAATCATAATTGTTTATATATTTGTAGATATAATGTTATTTATTTTGTATACTAGATCTTATCAAGAAAGATATACAAATAAATATTAAATATACAGTTACCACAGTGAGTGTGCAGTGATGGTTTAAGTAGTATAAACTTTCGAGTAAACCATTACTATTTACAGCAAATATATATTATCAATGGCATTATTGTGGTGCAAAACGGGCACAATGTATTTCTAATAGCTATATATATATATATATATATATATATTGAAATTTAGTCATATATTACCATTGGATACTCAGCAGATGTAATTGTATTGAACTTTTGAAAAACTTCGAATGGTGCTTTATCATTTTTTTCTTTTTTCTCTAGTACCTGTTGGATTCCCATATTCTGTTGCAGCTGTGTCCAAAACATCTCAAAGCATCTACGTTACTTGGCAGGTAAGCTAAGGTAATTCTATCTGTGTAAAATAAATATTGAATCCATCTCCTGCCATAACATCTCATATAGTATCCATGATAGTTGGCTCATAAGGTAAGATTCTATCTGTGTAAGATATTGGTTCCATCTCCTGTCATAAAATCCCAAAGTATCCATATTACTTGGCTGAAACGTTATGGTACTACCTGTGTAAAATATTGAATCCATCTTTTACCACAACATCCAAAGGTTTACAGGCAGGTAAGGTTCTAGATATATACAATCTTAGTTCCATCTTCTGCCTTCACATCCCAAAATACTTGCTTCTTAGCTGGTAAGTTAAGGTTCTATCTGTGTACAATATTGATTCCATCAAAGGCATCCAATGCCTGTTAAAACGTCATGCCCAAGCTGCCTTTTTTAACTAATGGACTTTTTTTTGAGACTGCATGCACTTTAATTTGATATTTTCTTTGGAGATTCGTATCAAACTTGTAGTTTGTCTGGCCAACGACTTCATATCCATGTTTTGTCTCTTATTTAAATTTACTTTTTTCTCTGTATGCGTGTTGTACTAAAGATGAGCTAATAAAGAAAGCCTTAGAGAAAGCTGCAAATGGCAATATTTATTGTTATGATGCATTATGCAGAAATTAAACATAAAATCCAAGCTTGATCTGCTTCATACCGGGAAGGAAGTGATTTGGCGAGTTCATTGGATAAGATTAAGTCGATAGAGAGTATACGCGATTATGGCTAGATTTAACTAAAGAATAAAGAATGCTATATTATGAGAGAAACACGAAAAGACATATCAAACAGTATACAGTACAGGTCTTTGAGGCGTTTATGTCTTTTTATATTTTTAAGGCTCCTACATCTGGAATCAATGGTCTTTTCCTTGGATACAGAGTATTTTGCACATCAGGAAATGAGAACCATGAAAATACTTCTCAACAAACAAGTCACACGTTCAGTGGTCTTAGACAAGGGACAGTGTACAACGTCACAGTGGTCATACGTAACGATAAAGGAGATGGTCCTGTCAATGGTTATGTGCGTATTCAAACATTACAAGATGGTGAGTTGTTTGAGATAAGGCTACATATGAATCTGCACTGCATATTATCGACTCTTTTACGCAAGTGTCTATATGCACCTTCACTAACAATATCACGAATGATTACACAGGTGTTCTTTTGTTCCAAACGATTTTGTTTCAAATACCTTTGAGGCTTGGCTTAAATGAAATAATAATTTTACTGCCAAAAGTTGAATTCTTACCTTTATAAAGCATCTTAATTGAGATCAATAACACTTTAAAAGTGATCAATTGATGTTTTAATACAAGGGAAATTGATAAACCAATCTTGTGGTATTTTTTGTATTGATATGGTGTATACTGAATTACGGCTTAGTATCACATATTAAGAAAAAAGAATACACAAGTGCT
This sequence comes from Actinia equina, assembly GCA_011057435.1. NCBI lineage: Eukaryota > Metazoa > Cnidaria > Anthozoa > Actiniaria > Actiniidae > Actinia > Actinia equina. Next base: position 155,528 of record WHPX01001068.1, on the reverse strand, counting down.
GGTGCAGGGCCTTTCAGAGATGTGTGAAATCCCTGGAAGCCTTTGGCTGAAATATTTATTATTATTATTATTATTATTATTATTATTATTATCATTTATTATCATTATTTGTAATTTTTATTATTTGTTATTATTATTATTAATATTTTAAATAATATTATTATTTATTATTATTATTTATTATTATTATTTATTATTATTATTATTATTATTATTATTATTTATTATTATTATTATTTATTATTATTATTATTATTTATTATTATTATTATTTATTATTATTATTATTATTATTATTATTATCATTTATTATCATTATTTGTAATTTTTATTATTTGTTATTATTATTATTAATATTTTTAATAATATTATTATTATTTATTATTATTATTTATTATTATTATTATTATCATTATTATTATTACTATTATTATTATTATTATTATTATTTATTATTATTATTTATTATTATTATTATTATTTATTATTATTATTATTATTATTATTATTATCATTTATTATCATTATTTGTAATTTTTATTATTTGTTATTATTATTATTAATATTTTTAATAATATTATTATTATTTATTATTATTATCATTTGTTATTATTCATTATTGTTTGTTATTATCATTATTTATTATCATTATAATTATTATTAATATTATTATTTATTTTTATTATTTGTTAATATTATTATTATTTATTAGTTATTAGTTCCCGATGTATTTTATTTCCTGTCAGCTTATAGAGCGTTTTCACTCACGTGAGAAGGCAGCCATAAACGATAGAAACTTTATTTCTTAACAGTATTTGTATAAAAATAGAGTTCATTCTCGGAGGATAGAAGATGTGTTGTTTTGGTACCCCATAATGGCCGCTGTGCCGTCAAGTGAAAACGCTCTATTGATTATGATAACATTTTAGCCTCAACCGTCCATCTATCCATAAATACCATCCACCCGATATCTTATTTTCAATTCCATTCCTATTCTATCGCATCCTTTACGATCCCTTCATTCCTATTCCATAATCTACAACATTCCATTCTTTTAACTAGACACACAAACACATTTGAATGTTTTTCCGAATGTTTCCTTCCTCTGTCGTCCTTCCCTCTATCGCCCAATCAAAATGAGCAAATGTGCTTATTTATATATTTTATTGAATGACTTTTGTTTTCATTTCAGTCCCATGCAGGTACGCCCAAGCTAGAACTTAACGTCCTGGAAAAAAAAGAAAGGAGAAATTTGGTTAACATGGCTAAAATATCATTTTTCATCAGTATTATAGCGATTGTTAGAATAAATATGAGGAAGATCCGATAGGGAAATCACATGCATTTTTGCTTCCTATGGATTGTTCGTTAGTCATTATAGTGCACTTACTACTGTTTGTATTTTTCCCTATTTTAATTAAGATTTGGTGTATATGACTTGGACGTGCTCATTTTTTTATTTTGTTAATATCGAAAATACTCGAAAACATGTTCTTGTTATGGCCACAAAATATTGGAGTTTTTATTTTCTCATTCTTTCCATTTTTCTTGATTGTAGAGATAATATCATATATATATATTATTATTATTATTATTATTATTATTATTATTATTATTATTATTATTATTATTATTATTATTATTACATAAAATTATTTTGATACACTGATGATTTGGCCAAAATAAATATTTAAGACTAAAAACCTAAAGAAAATTTCATAGCTCAAAGTGTTGATTTTTGATTTTTATTGAATCGAATCATTTTTCTTAGCTTCTAATCTGTTTATTATTCATTCAATGATAGGATCAATTTCTGGGAAGCATCCAGAGAAGAACACAGCTTGTGTGAGTATTTTGACAATTGCTATACCTCTGTAACAAACATGCATGGGTATATAAAGCTAGTCATGGCATAGGAACATTTCCTGTCTTAAACTCGTTTAAAATAATGTTAATAAAAATGCTAAAATATGTTCTCAGTATTTTGATTTTTTTTCTCCAGAATTGAAAGTCTTTGTTGTTGGTTTGGAATTAAGCGTAGCGTTCTTGGTTCTTATTGTCCTGGTTTTAGTGCACGACAGTCAACTGAAGACAAAAACGGTACTAAGTAAAACAAATTTTAAAAACCTTATAGCTATGTGAATAATTGTTCTGGAGCAGGAAAAGCTCAGGAACCCAAGATTACAATGATCAAGAGCGGAATGAAAAAAAATAAACGAATAACCGGGCAAGCTAATTAAGTACTCGAAAAAGCAAACAAGCATACTTTCAACTCCCGTTACAGTTGACTCTTTTCTTCGACCTTACTTGATGTCCGTAAGGTCGAGCGTCCGCAATGGTGATTGCAATTACGAGTCATTTTTTTGCTTAGTATTTTTAACCTGGGATTTTGCTGATGTCTCCTTTACGAGATGTCCATAATATTGGATTGCCTTAGAGGCGATAGTTGACTTTCTATTGTTAATGACACTGTATCGTCATTATCTACCTGTCTGATGGAGATACCATATTTATTCATAATACTAAACAACTGTGTCCACGCGAATATCGATCACTCATCCATAACTAATATTTACTTTTGATTTTATCAGAACATGGGTTCGTAAAAATCTATTTCGCGTGATTTATTTTATTTGAACAGAACATAAATCCAAACAGTTCAGAAGAAGGTCTGCCAATGGTCCCTTTATCTGCCCACGCAGGCTCCACATACGAGCAGATACATTGTACAGTAGATCCATCAGAGGTACGCAAGGAAGTTACTGGTCCCCAATCCATAGCGACTGATGTTGGTGGAGCATAATATGATTCGATTAACTAAGAAACAATAAAGAAATTCCAATCCTAATGAACAAATATATCAAGCTATTCATCCAGAAATGCACCGTTTCCTGGCGAACCGCAAAATGCCAAAGGTTTCTTGGTACCATGCACCTGCGTATCACCCCCTGGTGCTTCTCACTAAACCGATTTTAAACGAAGGCCTTCTAACTTAAACTTTTCACAAAAAACTCAGCATTAACTACATCATTGTTTCACGCTATTTCCCATAACCCAAATTTGAGGAGAAAGCTGTGTTGAGGGGACATTGCAGTACATTATGGAAGACATAGACGCCATGTTCGTAATATTTCAGTTTTCATAACACAATTCCACAATGGACTGTAATGCCAAATAGACCCAGTTATTTTTCTTCTCAACCTAATAATTGCCTCATACAATGCCAGGGGATCTCGTTTTGACAGCCCATCAAAAACCAGCCAATTATCGCGCAGCAGAAAGACAACTCTGATCTCTCGGTCCATCGAAAAAAACATGGCGACCGAAGTCAGAACTAAAAAAATACTCTAGATCTTTGCTTCTCTAGCTACGTTATGGACTAGCATAAATTTAATATTCTACCTATTCTTATATGAATACGTCTGGGTCAAAGGATGCGTTGTTGTTTTAATTCTTTTGTTAAATTATCGTAAAATGATAGCTCTTTGTTCGCCGATAAACGACTGAAACAACAATCCTTTGCGCGCGTTCCCCGAGATCACCTGGTTACAAAGAAATTTTAATTGACGATGGAGATGAGAGTGCCGTTACTAGTTATCTAGCAGGTATGCAATTAAATAAATTTGGTGAAATTTGTTTGCTTATAGATTCATTAAGCTAATCTTAAACAATGCAACTAATAACTTTTAAAAACAACTATCTCCTTTAAAATGTTCCTATTTTTTTGAAACGAAATAGAAAAAAGTATGAGTGAAGTCATTAAACCCGAGATATAGATATTAGAATAACACACTTTAGCAGACCTAAATTCAATTGTTTTCTTTTGTGTCGCGTCTTTTTGACGACTATTTACGCATTGACTAATAATTTTCATTGCACAGGTTAAATGCCTTCACTCTTTTCCATACATTTTAAATAATGATTTGACTATTAATGTTAAAATAATGTGTGTTTTGTGTTAATAACTTGTAAAATAGCTTTTTTTAAAAGGGGGAGGACCTTTTTCTTGAAGGACGGGATGCATGAATGTCTCATATTAATGACGTAACGTAATCCTCGGTCTAATGTACATACCCATATGATCTCCTTGTCATCATTCTGAATTCATTGCCCAAGTGGTCAACAGCGTATTATTGAACATGGAGGAATTTTGGTCAAACCAAGGAGTTTTTCTCAAGTGTTTAACCGTTTTTATATCCATCATCCTACATCAATCGACTGGTAAGTTTACAACGTAATGTTGTAAAAAGTAAAAAGTAAAAACTTTTTAAAAGTATACTCGACATAAAACAAGCTAAAACTCATCCATCACTAAAACAAACAATAACCTCGAGCACGAAGATAAAACACTCTTGGCTTAATAAATTAAAATTGTTTTACGGGTATTGACTAATACCAGGCTTTAAATCTAGCATTGCTCATTTATTTCAATCAAAAACTGACAGAATTAAAACTTGAGCTGTTGTTGCTGAAAAATCAAACTTTCAGCAAACGTGACACCACTACTTCCTGGAAAAAAACAACAATTTAATTCAGAAACTAATTGAAGTTTACTCCGAATGAGATCAATATTATATTCTTTTTGAATCAAAATCAAAGTTTTGACTTCTAGAATTATTGACTTTAGTATACATTTTTTTTTCTTTCATAAGGCTTCTTCAAAATTCAAAGGTCTTGCTCAAAAAACTTTGTGAATCAATGTAGACATTCACCCGGAAATTTCCAATCGCTTTCGTATTTTAACATTTCTATCGAAACAGCTTTGTTTATTAGGCAAAGTATTTTCGATCCTTAAGCTAGCTGATAAAGGATTATGTTAGAAAACCCACCTTTTAGTTTGAGTTACATGTTACACTGATGATGGCAGCTTTAGGCTACCGCAAGATCTCATAAAGGTCAAATTTCTGTAATTTCCTAACGTATTATCTTCTCTTTCACTATTTAAAAGAGTGCGAGAAAGGATTTTAAAGACCCATAGCAATAACAAGCTTTGAACATATTTCTATAAGAAGAAAAAACAAGGGGAAACTGTGAAATCATAAATAAAAATCAAATATATAGAGACGCATTTGTGACGGAAATAGCTTTTTTATGACGATATGTTCAAACTTGTGCTGACGCGCTTTGATTTAAAAAAAATATCGCACTTTCGAACGCCGATTTTTGTTTTGATTTGGCTATATTTAGAATATTTATACCAATGTAAAATTTCTGTTCAGTTCCTTCTTTTCTAGGAATTGTTTATTAAGATCCGGAATACAACTGTTTTCCGAGTTCTAAAAATAAAAAATAAAACACTATTGGAGATTGACTTATTTATCTTTTACAATTTTAAGTTAATACTCTTAAATGTCCTATTTTGCATCTTATATTTATTATGCAACTTTTTCAAAATGATGTAAAAATGGACCAATTGGATCAAAATTATTTGCTATGGTCCAAAACTTATTCACTAAAAATGACCAAAAATAACATTTTTGACATAATTTATATTGATTTATCCATATTTTTTCAAAACCTTTAGAAATGACCCAAAATCGATCAAAAACCATGTACTTTAGTCATGTTTTTCCCCGTTAAATTAACCAAACATAAGCTATTTTGCATCTCCATAAATGATGCATATTTTTCAAAAGTTGTGAACATGGTCCAAATTTCATCAAAACCATGGGCTATAGTCCATGCTTTTTACCTGAAAATGGCCAAAAATGACCTATTTTGCATCTCCAGTTAATTATGCATATTTTTCAAAAAGGGGTGAAAATGGCCCAAATGTGATCAAAACCATGGGCTATAGTCCATGCTTTTTACCTGAAAATGGCCAAAAATGGCCTATTTTGCAAACGCCATAAATTATGCATATTTTTCAAAAAAGGTGTGAAAATGGCCCAAATATGATTGACACATTAATTTGACACATTATTCATTTTTGCCTGAATACCGAATTGCCATGAATCCTTTTAATATTTGGCATCAGGTTGTCAGGACAGTCCTGTTGGTATAGCAGACATTGGCATCATACCAGATAACAGATTTACAGCATCTTCATATTATGTTGGTTATGACGGCGACACTCGTTATAAACCAAAGGAAGCACGCCTGGATGGTGCAGAAAGAGGATGGGCACCAAAGACAACAACCGACCCTAATGACTATCTACAGATAGAATTGAGTCAAGTGTTTGTTATCTGTGCTGTGGCTACACAAGGAAACAAAGTCGTAAACGAATGGACAACTCAATACAAGATATCGACATCTGTGGATAACAGCACGTGGACTATTTACAAAAATGGCAGCGCTGATAAGGTAAAGAAAACTACAAAATTGGTTGATTACCGGTATACAGATAGTAATACTGTTGTGAAGAATGTCTTAGATGCTGCTATTGTCCTTCGAGTTGTTTCCTGGTAATACAGATAGTAATACTGTTGTCAAGAATGTCTTAGATGTTCTTATTTGTCTCCTAGTTGTTTACTGGTAATACAGATAGTAATACTGTTGTCAAGAATGTCTTAGATGTTGCTATTTTTCTTCTAGTTGTTTACTGGTAATACAGATAGTAATACTGTTGTCAAGAATGTCTTAGATGTTGCTATTTTTCTTCTAGTTGTTTCCTGGTAATACAGATAGTAATACTGTTGTCAAGAATGTCTTAGATGTTGTTATTGTTCTCTTAGTTGTTTACTGGTAATACAGATAGTAATACTGTTGTGAAGAATGTCTTAGATGTTGCTATTTTTCTTCTAGTTGTTTCGTGGTAATACAGATAGTAATACTGTTGTCAAGAATGACCTAGATTATCCAGTTCTGGTCAGATATATTAGGTTTATACCCACAATGTATCACGGTTATAAGACACTTCGTGTTGAAGCTTATGGTGTTCGCAGAGGTAAGTCTGGTAATGAATGCTTTTAGTCTGATTAGATCTGATTTAAGTTACACGATGGTGTGAAGAAACTTTAACTGACTGTAGTTATTAGTAAATAATAATAGCATTTATGATAATATTATTGTTAAGTAATAGTTTTTTTTAAACGCATCAAACAAAAGTATCTGCTGATACTTTGTACAATATATCTAAAATACCAATTCAAATATAATTAGTCTTATAAAAAGTAAAATAAAAAATAACAAAATAGATATTGCAGGTTTGGTGTGCAGCTCTCTAGCAGTTGGTATTGGTAGTGGTAAGATACCAGACAGTGATATGACGTCATCATCAGCTTACAATAGTACCACATCACCATCCAAGGCAAGGCTAAACTACACAGCAGGGTCATCATGGTGTGCTGCTACAAGTGACTCTTCTCCATATCTACAGATTAACTTAGGATCACCTTACATCATTTGTGGTATAGCAACACAGGGTGACCACATGACAGATCAGTGGGTACAGTCTTACAACATGTTGACATCAAATGATGGGTCTACTTTTACTAAATACAGGGAAAACAGCCAAGTGAAGGTAAATGAACTGGGAAATTGTTTTCCACGTTGGAAAACAGCCAAGCTAAGGTGATCATGAGCAAATGTTAACTGAGTTGACAATTTTGCTTTAATTCGCTTTGTTTCTTTTTAATTTCTTACTCCTAAGATCATGAACTATATATGTCTAAATATAAACTGCAGAAAAATAGCGTATAAATTGTCTACATGGTTGGAGACTTGGTTTTCCTAAACTTAAGTGACTTTTGTCTCTACGACTGTTGACTTTTGAAAGTTTTTATTCCAATAGTCATTTACTGGCAACTTCGAATCTAATATTACAGTCAAGAATCTCTTGTATGATGGTTCTGTTACTCAGCACATACGTGTTGCACCCACAAGTCATTATGGGAGTACAAGCTGCTTGAGAACAGAACTCTATGGAATAAAACACGATGGAGGTACGTTTTTTTAAAATTTCTTTTCTCTTTCTCTCTCTTTCTAGTCAAGCAAGCCTTATGTAATTTAAAAGGAAATTACGCCAACATTTAGTGTTAAAGAAAAATATAAAATACCTTAGCACACTAATCAGGTGCCGTGTAAAACAGGAAAACAGGATGGAAAATATGTGTGAAAAATAAACAGAATTAGAAAACTCCTAACTTCTAATCAAGTAAAGGCAAAGAAAAATTAATAATTAACTACATAAAATTAATTGTGATTATAAATTGAGACGAAAACTTTTTTTAAGTCAAAACTAGCTGTATGATTTGAAATCATTTAAAACAAATAATAGTTATCGTTTTTCAACAGGTTGCAAATCAATGTTCGTTGGTTTATCATACCCTAGCATCATACCAGATCACAGGTTTACTGCCAGTTCTTCATATGGCGGAGATTACATACCAAGCAATGCTAGACTGAAAACATCTAATAAAGCTTGGACACCAAAAACAAAGTCTGGTGGTGACTGGCTGCAGGTAGACCTCGGTTCTGTGGTGTTTGTGTGTGGAGTAGCTACACAAGGTGCTGGGGCTCTTAATGATGAGTGGACATTAACATACAATATAAGTGTGTCCTTGGATTATGTGAACTGGAATTATTACCAGGAAAATAATATTAACAAGGTAAATACGTAACAAGATACAAAATGGGTTACTTAATTTTATATACTTTTTTGCAACCAAAGCAATTAATTAATTAATTAATTAGCTATAAACGATTGGCAGAATAATTGGAAATTATGCTTTTGGAGACACCATAACTTTTGCAAAAGGCTGTATATATATATATATATATATGGCCGCTTCCAATATATATAAAAGTATATCGAGAGCATATCAAAAATTATGGGATATCATTCCTGATATTTTTTGCGAGTTGTCTATCACTTGGGCTTTCTGATATGGTCACTGACGTACCTTTAATGTATGGCAATGACCATACGCGTCAATGTGTTCAAAGGGTAACGCGGTTATAGTATCATCAACGTAACGGAGCCAAAAAGGCAGTGGTTTGTTATAAGATGCAAGGGCTTGTTTCTCGATGTATTGCATTACAATACAATGTATGTATATTTGAAACTACCATAATTTTTGCAAATGGCTGTATATATATATATATATATACATACACACACACACTTGATTGCAGAAATGTTGTAGTATACATTCATACAAATATCTGATTTATTAAGTATATCTAATGATGCATGATACAAAATAGCCATTTCTAACGCTTAAAACCAACTGATTTATAACCTGTACGTTCTATTGGACAAGAAAAAATATTTTGACAGTCATTGAATGAAACAAACAATAAATAAGACAATTTTTCTGTTTTGCATATCATTAAATATACTGAATAAATTAGATATTTGTATAAATGTATACTACAACGTTTCTGCAATCGAGTGTGTGTATACTAACTATTTTTGATATTAACTTCCTATATTTTAGACATTTACTGGCAATATCAATCGCGATGGAGTTGTGACAAACAGTCTCAATCCAATCAAAGCCAAGTATGTTCGATTCTATCCATTAACATTTAACGCATGGCCGTCCATGAGAGTAGAGGTGTTTGGCATATCATCAGGTTAGTTTTCATTTTCAATTACTTGTATGCTGTTTTTTTTAACCCAACGAAAACAGGAGTAATTTATAAGATGCATGCCATCACAGCTTGCAGCTTTCCTGTTGGACTCGAAGTACCTGGAGTCATTCAAAACATTCAAATGACGGCATCATCTCACCTTGACAACTCCCATACTGCATCACATGGTCGTCTATACAGCAACACGTCATGGTGTAGTACCACATCATCCAACACTCAGTACATACAGATTAACCTGGGACAAGTGATGACAGTGACAGGTATAGCAACACAGGGTGACCACACCATCGATAAGTGGGTGAGGACCTACACTATCAGTTACAGTATGGATGGTATTCTGTGGAACACCTACAAAGCTGGAAGCAACAGTGATAAGGTAGAAACTGATGTGTAATACAACGGTGAAATGTTTTCAAATGTGTCAAATGTGTGTTTTTTGTTGTTGTTTGTTTGTTTGTTGTTGTTGTTTTTTTTTTTGTAATTCTAGTGTCTGTCACGCAAATGCAAACTTGCAACTGCTAATACTCGATAGCAGATATACTGTTATTAAATTGGCTATATTTCAGTGTTATCCATGAGGTTCGATTCCACATTGCGGTGCTTAATAACTGTTATTTCATCAGATACTCCAAGGAAATACTGACAAGGAAAATGTAAGAGGGCAATGGCTGAGTCATCCACTGACAGCCAGGCATGTTCGACTTACACCACAGACATGGAATACTGCTATATGTATGAGAATAGAACTGTATGGATGTGACTATGGTAAGTACAGACATCAGGAATACTGCTATATGTATGAGAATAGGACTGTATGGATGTGACTATGGTAAGTACAGACATGGAATACTGCTATATGTATAAGAATAGAACTGTATGGATGTGACTATGGTAAGTACAGACATGGAATACTGCTATATGTATGAGAATAGAACTGTATGGATGTGCCTATGGTAAGTACAGACATGGAATACTGCTATATGTATGAGAATAGAACTGTATGGATGTGACTATGGTAAGTACAACATAATAATAAACTTTCTTTAAAACATATTATAATATCATTTTTTGTCTTTCTTTACAGCTACCAGACCAGTGATATCAGGTCTGACCAATCAAAACATTTCAGCAGCATCCAATAGCTATGTAGATCTGGTTTGTTTTGTACAAGAACCATTAATACAGTACATCAAATGGTACACTGGTAATACTGACATCACCAGTCAATCTACTGGTCTGGTGCGTGGTGCTAATGGAGTCAAGCAGTCTACATTGAGAATTAACTATACTTCTGATGCAGATGTTCTAAATAATTTTGAGTAAGTGATCAAAACGGACTTCGCACACGTCACTGAGCCCATCCACATCGCTGCCCTTCAATAAGACGAACAATTGTGACTGCATAGTTACACAGTTGAATCATAAAATAACTAGATGGCTGTACGAACAGAATCTATCATTATATATTCACAATAATAATAATAATAATAATAATAATAATAATATCTTTTTTTTACTACACTTGCAGCTGTTTCAAGCTAGCCTGGGAGTCGTGTTATAAGCCATTTGTTTGTAGAGCAATGTATGGCGAATCCCAAACTAACGCTGATGGGTTAAAAGGTGTTTGGGTTAAAGTAGGAGTAGGTGAGTACATTGATGATTTATTCCTTTGACAATGATATGGATAACTAAATCTACGATTTCACCAGCTATACGCCAGATTCCGGTAAGGAATTATGTTGAAACATGTAACACATTGAATATTGCGCCGATTTATTCAGAAATACGAATTACAACTTTTGAGTCCATATTTGGAATTATGAGTTTTACTTTACATGGCCGCTTCTTTCAGATCAAACTTCCAGCTGAATTAACTGACTTTCAGAGGAGATGATTTACTAAATCTTCCAATCAAAACAATTGTGATATCGGGATATCTGATTTCGTTTCCTAGAGTTCCTGAAGAAAGATTCAAGATGTGGTCGTACGAAATAAGTGTTTTTTATACGTTTCAATCCTCTTGAGATCTTTATCTTTTTTTTTTTTTGGAACTCGAGCAAAAACTCTCGAACACAAAAAAATAATCATTAGCTCTACATTGCATTGATCTTTGTTTCGATCCGTTCTGTTAGATGTTAAGAGATGTGAAGCGATCATACACTTTTTGAGCGAGGAAGTGACAAAAAAAGGGGCCATTACTCATGCCGTGCTTCTATAGCTAATTATAAAGTAACTGTGAATGTTGCGTTCTGATTGGTTCGGAGCGCGTGCTTTATGCGTCTTTCCTATCTATTATTGTAATTTGTATTTTATAAAAGAAATGAAATACTTGCTTGCTGTGCTATGTGCAGTCATAAAACACTTGGGGATTGGCAGAATACCTGAGAAGTGTTGCACGACGCGTAGCGGAGTGCTTCTCCTAACACTTCTCTCGTGTTTTACCAACCCCCGCGTGCTTTATGAGAGCACACAGCACGCGCGCGCGTTTTCTATTTCTTCAGAAGTGCAGAATATATGTCTTCACACCTTTTTGTTACTGTATATAGTAGGCCATTCTTAATTAAATCAACTTTATAACAGACACGTCGAAAAGAATACAGCGCCAAAATCCGTTCATTTAGTAATGGGAAGTTTTACCCTTACAATAAACATCCTTATCATGGCTTTCTTTCTAATTTTAGCTCCTTCCGTTCCCCTCAAACTTCGCGCGACCGAAATCCCACCAACTGCCAACACAGGCCTACACGTGCAACTAAGCTGGGATGTTCCAGCCTTTCCAAATGGAGTAATAAAGTCATATATTGTATCATACGGTCTCCAGAAAGACGGTTCTGTTGATAGTGAAGTCAAAGGCCTTGACGGAGCTAGCACAACTTACACGCTTGCTGTGTATGGCGGTGAAAATTACTGGTTTAGTGTTAGAGCCATGATTGTAAAAGAGAGCAAAGACACTCCCAAGCTTAATGTATCCATAAATGTTTATGGTAAGCACAAGCAATGACTGTAGCGTTTCTTCTATATCGATAATAATATTTAACTGTAATTCCACTCCGATTCCACTCTGAGAGAGAGAGAGAGAATGGATGGATGGATGGATGAATGAATCACCTTTATTTAGCCACGGTAATTCTATTAACTTTTAAATAAAATTGCTTAACACGGAAGCCATGATATATATATATATATATATGAATTAGAAATCTATTACATCATTAACACGCTCTATATATAATATTATAAATCATAAAAGTATAACATAAAAGTATAGAGAGATAGAAGGAGAGAGAGAGAGAGAGAGAGACCACGGGGTGTTCATGTCTTCTACTAAGGGTGTAGTTGGCCCTAACAAAGACAAAAGGCGAAACAGATGCTATTTAGTGAAAGCATGGTTGGTACGTGTGCTGTTAGCTTTAACGTTTCTTTCACCAGGTCTGCCTCAAACTAAATAAATTTACATTTAGCTATCATCGTGACAATAATTTTTAATTCTTCTTTTCTTTTTTTCTTTTCTTTTTTTTTTTTTTTTTTTCTTTTTTTCTTTATTTATTTTTGTTTGTTTGTTTATTCATAATTATTTTTTGTATAGCACCAAGCGTCTCGCCTCGAATATTGTCTTCGTCCAAGAAAGATTCTTCAGCGTTTGTTTTATCATGGCAGCCAATATCACGTGATAAAGCCAATGGACCAATCATAAAGTACCAGATCATGTGGACTAAGATAGCGACATCAAACCAACCAATCAATAGAAAAACGGTTAACTCCGATGTATCTGAGGCAACTCTTGAAAACCTAGAGGAATGTTCAATATATAACATATCTATACGAGGATATACAACTGCTGGACCAGGACCTTATGGTCAGCCAATGAGTATATTTACGTCTGGTAAGTAATACGTTAGTTGAATTGCCTGTGGTTCGCGGCCATAACACTCCCTAACTCTCGTTACTTCCCTAAAATTGTTCTGTGCACTTTCTTCCTAACTCTGAAGTTCAATTGTATTCCAAGCTTGTAGCCTATTACATGATGCATATATTTTGTTATTTAACTTCCAATAGCACCTGGTGCTCCGACGGAACTTTCAATACTCGGCACTGCTACGAGAAGAAAAGTGGTTTTGCAATGGAAAGAGCCTTCACCAGTCACCCAACCAATTGAAAAATATGCCGTAAGTAACAATGAAAATTGTTCATTTTGTTTATGTTGTCTTAAGATATTCCTTTTATTCAGATTCCTCTCATATATCAGATTACTCAAAGTAGAAGTGAGTTATATGATGTATTACATGCAGTTATTTGATCGACGGTAGGTAAAGGAAAAAAAGGAATTCCTTTAAAATTATCATATCTAATTTGCAGAACCAATTCTGGAAATGGTAACATGAACTATAGTATTGTCTAATCAATTATTTCTCTGGGGACCTAAATCGCCAATATTTATAGGTCAAACAACGTATTATTGCCGTTCATGGCATCATCAACGCAAGAGGCACCCTTCTGGATACACTTTCGAGGTTTATCCGATGCTACGGCAAACACATTTGGCCTTTTTTTTTTCAAAAATAGGCCTGCAGTCTGAGGCATCCTTATGAAACTTCTAGTAAAAACTGAAATATTTATTTATTGTTATTATATATTATTATATTATTATCATTTTTTGCCTTTTCACTACAGATAACATTGCTGGGGACGAAGACTTATAACAACAGCTTTCTGCACAGCGATAAAAGGGTTTCTACCAATTCTTTGGAAAAATTCCAAGTTGACAAACTTTATCCAGGCACGAACTACAAGTTCGAAGTGTCAGCTATAACAAGATGCGGAAGAGGCGAGAAAAGCATTCATTTGATAGCAACTACACAGAATAGCGGTAAGCTGCTAATTTGAATCTACTGCCTCGTAGAATAAAATAGTGATACCGTTTGTTAAAACGGGGGTAAAACGTCATCTCGCTTCAGGCTTATTGAGCTGCAAACCCAAATTCAGCAAATCCAGCCAATCCTGCTGCAAATCCCGTTCAAGACTCAGAAATTTCCATTTGCAGCTGCTTGATATACTGCGAGGATCAGCTCAATTTGATAAACATATGATAATATGCGCAATGCACAAATAGATATTTGGCCAACTTTGTTATTACATGGCTATTTAGGAAAACCTGTTTTTTTCAGTCTCTTCTTTGCCGGCAGAATATTAATTCCTGGCATAAATAAGATTAGGATTTAAGAGTCAGCTTATATTGTATTAAATGTTTAGCCCCACCAGCGCCGTTAAGGGAGTCTCACATTGTAAACATCACGTCAACGAGTATTAAGATTAAGATATGGCCAGCATCAAACATCAATGGACAAATAAGGTAATTATTTTCTCATTAGAGTGGGACTAGCACGTAGATCTTCCAAAAATTTAATTCAACCGAAAGTAATCTTTAAGGATCTAAAATCACTGGTTCAAGTTTTTTTCTTTATATTCCAATGGGAATTATTATATTTTTACGAATTTATATAGGTGTCTGTGACGTCATACGCTCAACTTTAAACATTAATCTCAAAATAGCTTGGTATGGCTTTCTAAGGGTGGGGAGTGACCTCCATTAACATGAACGTCTTGATACGTCCCTGGGTGGCCCTCGTCCAAGTGAAGTTAATTAAGATGTGTTGACATTCTTTATGTAAAATAATTTGCAAACGTTGTTTTTATCCTTAATTAATCGTACTTATTATATCTTTCTTAGAAAGTATCAGGTGATTGTAAAGGAAACGTCCAGCTCTTCCCCGATTGACGCAACGAGTTTAACTGACCACAAAACGCAAAAGAAAAAGGCCTTCATTACTATATTACAGCAGAACTGAACGCCAGCTCTGATGCATTCCAACAAGACCCTGAATTCATTCTTGGTGACGGAAAACGTTATGGAAAATTTGAGAATGTAAAACTCGAAGAGAACAAATTG
This sequence comes from Actinia equina, assembly GCA_011057435.1. Taxonomy (NCBI): domain Eukaryota; kingdom Metazoa; phylum Cnidaria; class Anthozoa; order Actiniaria; family Actiniidae; genus Actinia; species Actinia equina. Next base: position 140,041 of record WHPX01001068.1, on the reverse strand, counting down.
TATGAGATATTGGAAAGAGCGATGACTGGCGAAACACAGGTGATTGATCTTGATACTTGATTTTAGGTTTATGTATTAGCCACGAATTTATGCAGAATATTCACGTGCTACTGCTACTGCTACTGCTACTGCTACTGCTACTGCTACTGCTACTGCTACTGCTACTGCTACTGCTACTGCTACTGCTACTGCTACTGCTACTGCTACTGCTACTGCTACTGCTACTGCTACTGCTACTGCTACTGCTACTGCTACTGCTACTGCTACTGCTACTGCTACTGCTACTGCTACTGCTACTGCTACTGCTACTGCACTGCTACTGCTACTGCTACTGCTACTGCTACTGCTACTGCTACTGCTACTGCTACTGCTACTGCTACTGCTTAGTGTGCCAGTGATTGCTAACATTTTCATTTAATGTTTTTCATAAGGATTTGGCTGGTCCAATGATTGTGCTCGCTAGGAGCCACCATTCACTAGGTGGGTATGAATTACGTTATTTAGAAATAATAGGCATTGGATATAGTAAAGCAAATAAAGGCCCTGGACTGCTTTGAAAAAAATGTTTTATGGAATGCTTATCTGTGCATGAACTTTTGGCCACTGATTTATCTCAATATGAATTTTTCCACAGAGAAAGGAAAGAAAGGACGTGAACTGACTTCATCAAAAAATGATAGTGCGACACTCTACAGTTAGTTTTCAATGCATTTTATCTTAATAAACTTTATGGAACAGCCTTGATATTTATGCTAACATCACACAGTTGACTTAAAATATATCGATCATACACCCAATTGAATAATCGTTGTCGGGTTCAGAAACATAGAACATAGAAGCAAAATGGCACATGGGAAATGACATAACATATTCATTTGCAGCATCTTTGAAGTCGGTTTAGAATACCAAACGTGTATGAAAAACAGTGGATGATGCTAAGGGTCGCGGGTCACAGCATGCATCTAATTAACGTACTTCCCATGTGCCATTTCGGTCTCAGCTTCTATATTTTTATATTTCTGAACCCAACAACGATTCTTCGATTTAGTTAAACATACTCTAGCCTCTGGGGTATTACAAAAAGCTTTCATTAATTTTAGAACTGTAAGACTGAACAAATCGGACCTTAACAGTCTAATTTATTTAAAAAATGTTTGCCACAAAAAGTCTAGAGAGTTGAGACCTTTGAGGATCATGTGAAACATTTTAACTGCAAAACATATAGCTTTTTGATACAAACTGTAGCTTGAAGAGGTTCACAAGAAGTGAAATTGTAACTGGTAAAGTTCTAAAGACAATCAATTAGTTACCAAGTGGATGAAACATGTAAAAAATCCATCCACGCTTTATCCTTATATAATTATAATAAATATGAGTTTTGCAGATTTTGTGCTCAATGTCTACATTGAATGGAGTATATATATATATGGTATTTTCTTTTGTGATTTTTCACATACAATTGTTTTCTTTTCTCAAGCTTGTTTTGATTTTTTCGTTTAGTTACCATTGCAATAATTGGAATAATGGGCCTCGTTATTATAATTCTCTTGGTTATTGTTTGGAAGCTTAGAAGTCAAAACAGTAAGTAAACATGTTTTTTCCTTTATTTATTTATTTATTAATTTTTTTATTGACTTTTAATTGATTGAGGACAAATCTCGAAAATGTTATCTATATACGAAGTTGTGTTTTTTACACTTATTTCAGAAGGTATTGCCAAAGATGTTATGGAAAAGCTAAGCGCAACAAGGACTAAGCTTCAATAAAGTGTACCCTTAACAAATCATGTGTTGAAAAAAAACAAATATATATATATATATATATCGATTAGATCCTTTCAGGTGCAATAGAGTTTTTTCCAGTCCCCTTCATAAACTTCGTGACTATTGGACAACCTTTCTATCCTTTTTTCTTAGCTGCTTGTATTCTCTTCTATTTTTCGAAACATATATTGTTTGACTGACTGAAGCAGTCGTTGTTCACCTATTGAAGCTCATATCTTGTTTCTACGATTCAACGAGCAATAACATGATCGATCGATCACTTATCTCAACTTTGGGCGCATGTCATCTGACAGAGCCGCCATCTTGATGTTATTTCATAGTGGTACCACAGATCAAAAATAAAAATTAAAAATTAAAAAATTAAAATTAAAAAAAGAATAGAAAAAAAGAATAGAAAAAAAAGAAAAAAAAAAAGAAAGAAAAAGAATTATCTATTGAATATCAGCATAATTAAAAATATACATGCTATTTTCTTTTACAGGGAATTTGAAAGCCTGCGAAAGGTAAAATAGTTAATTTAGTTTGAATATCTTTTCGTTACAAGTTGATTAATTGATTAGAGCTGCATCAGCAGTCTCGTAACCTAGACAAAATGTCATGACTACTTTTTCATTTCCGTCATAAGCCTATTAGAGTGTAGCTGGATGTGATTTGGGTTTGTTGTCTGAATTAATTTATTTTGTCTAGGATTTCTTCGAGATCTAAAACCAGAGACTAAAGAGTTTGAGGTAATATATATTTTCTTTGCGCCATTAACAATGCTATTACCATCATTATCATCAACCATGCACAGCGACGAAAACAGCAGGAAAAATATTCACCACTTTCCACACAATGGTTCAATAGTCAAATACAAATGATTCAATTGAGGCTACTTGGTTTGAGTTAAATAAATCCTTTGAAACTACCTTGAACCCACGCTTCAGTGCTTTCATGTGTTTGACTATAGGATGGATGTGTACAATAGTGGTGAATTAGAAGAAGAAGCAGCAATAACAATAATGTCTTGCAAAAGCACAAAGCTATAAATTTTCAGCAAATAGATGCGAATCAATTTTTGTTCAAATCTTTAATCTCGGACCTGAAATGATTTCTTTGTAATCTTATTTTCTTGCGCAGAATATAGCAATGCAAGACCAACCATATCATTTCAACGAGAGCACGAGACGAACTGCAGACCAACCGGCTCCAATTATAACTGATGATGTCTACGATCAAGTAGACAGCCAATGGAGACCCGAAATTGGGAGTACTGCAGTTCAAAGCCCAAGGGCTGTTACTCTACCTACTCTACCTAAAGCAAATAATAAAACCTTGAATGAGGGGACCGTATCATCTTTGGATCAGACAGATACTTTCCAAACAAACGAGCCTATTGATGAGGATGAATACGTCGAAGTAGACCAATCAATGAAAGCACATGACTCTAGGCTTGAAGAAGATGATTATGAGAGTATGAACTGCTCAGCAAAAAACAACGTAAGAGATGAAGAAATAGAGGATTCTGATTCAAGAGTTTATGCAGAATGCGACCCAGAAAGCCAAGCTAAATACCAACCTCTGAACCCAGCAGCTGACTCAGAATACAACGAACTTCATAGCTACGGGAATACTGGATTCAAAAAAAATGAAGAAGATGTGTAATTTACTTGAATGTGAAATGATACTGTTTAACAGTATGAAGTAGTAGTAGTAGTAGCAGCAGCAGCAGTGACACGTATAATGCTTGTTGCATTTTTGCATGCTACTCCAGCTTTGTTTAACTTGATTTAATGTCACAGAGAAAAAAGTTAATAAGAAGGAGGGGGAAAAAGGACAGGCAAGTTTCAATAACATTACAGAGAGCGTAATACTTGGAATTTGGTTTGAAAATCGGGCAAGTTTAATTTTCTTTTTCTCCAGCCTTTACTATTTATTATAAGATGCCAAGGTAATTTCACGCGCTATGATTGGTCAATTTGCGGTCCAATTATAACTAACGATAGGGACATTCAAATTGTCGTTATAAAAAATAATTTTTGAGATAGCCGAAAGACCTTAATAAATTATTAAAGATAGCTTATTTTAATCAATAGTCATAAGGGATCTGAAAGTCACCTCCTTTAAGTTAAGGCTCTACACGGTACTAGTCGAGCGATTTGGTACAACTTAAAAACTAGAAATTACGAACAAAAGGGCCGCGAATAGCTAATTAAGTACATGAAATATAGGTAGTTTGAACTTATCTGAAGCCATTGGTTTCTTTCGCTAACGTTTTAAGCACTTTTCTAGACTCATCCGCTCTTGAAGTTTTTCCATACTTCATAAATATTTCGTACTCACTTGAATTTGAACACACTTATGGACAGAAGAGTGGCCCGTAACTTTTCTAACTTAGTCAAAGTGTGTCTTTATGATCAGCCTTTGCTTTAAACAGTCAAAACGTTGAAATTGATTATTGAAATTAATTAATTATTCTTAAAATTTCTGTTATCTGCTTTCACATAAGTCGTCGAAAATTTTCACTAGACTTATATACAAGAAAACTACCACAGTCGAAAAATCAACGAAAACTATAGAAGATATAACTAGCTAAAAACTAGTGTGAGCTGCGTCGGTGTTTCTAATGAAACAGTAATGATGAAAAGGTAAATTATACACCGTGAAAAAGATGAAAAAACTGACTGACGTTTTGGGCGCTAGTCCTTCGTCGGAAACGTCCGAAACGTCAGTAAGTTTTTTCATATTTTTCACGGTGTATAATTTACCTTTCTATCATTAACGAGAACTATATATGATCTCTGCCAAATTTCTTGCTAAAATAAGTTTTAGGTATGGAGATATGAGCAATCGGATTATACTCATAATTTAGTTGAAAAATGGGTGGCCGCCATCTTTAATTTTGTCCTATTGAAAGTCACAAAGATATCGCCAAATCACGAAGGTTTAAAATCATATTCATATTGCAACTACTGCAATATTTTTATTTAGCAATATTCATAAAAATTAAGGTTAACTATCATCCACTAAATTAAAAACGCATTATTTCGATCCAATAGCGCAGCGTAGCCGCGACGTCATAAAAACGAAGACAAAGGCGAAATTCGGACAAACAAACTTACAAGTTTACTTTCAGCAGATAATTTTCACAGCGATCGCAGTTAATCTTAGTTTACATGGGTTAATATTGTACCTTTAAGTAAAAATAATGAAATCGGTTCGTATAATCCTCGTAGCGGATAAACAGAATGTAATGTTTGTCCGAATCTTTAAGCTATTTTTAGAATCAGCGCGCTGCGCTATTGATCTACTTCCGATTGCTTCGAAAATGTGTTACAGAATTGCGTGACAGATTTTAACTTCTAATAAATCGAAAACCAAACGATAATACAAAATTATTTCGGTAAAATTTTCCTCATAACGGTATAAACAGCGTATTCAATAAATAGTTTCATGGAGTGATTACTTTAGATCATAGTTTTTAGGGGAACTCACGTAATACCCAACAATAATATTATTATTATTTCATAATAGTTCGTTTTATCAGCAATAAATGTTAATAAATACGATCCAAGTTTTCGGCCTACTTGGCCATCTTCAGGGAAATGCAATAATAATAATAATGATATTTTTATTATTTTTATTTTTATTATTATTATTATTATTATTATTATTATTTTTATTTTTATTATTATTATTATTATTATTATTATCATCATCATCATCATTGCATATAAGCCAACTGACACTGAATTAAAACAGAGATTTTAATTTTTGCGTTTCTTTAATCTCTCCTTTCAACATATTCTAATTACACTACTATCAAGAAAAAAGCTATTTTTTGTTGTCAAATGTTATATTAAACATAAAACACCGATAATGCATTTTGTATCAAAAGATGAATAAACGTTCACAGGAAAATGAAACGACCATATTATAGCAAAAGATATTTTGTTGTTTCAAAAGGTTAAGATTGTTTAACTGTCCTCTTCGTTGATAAGTGTCTCGCAGTCTCGCTTTGCAGCCTTGTTCAGTGTTTTCAGTTGGTAATTGTTACTGGGAGGAATCTTCTTTCTACTACACAAAGAAATGGGTATCAACGTTAGTGTTAACCCAGGTCTGTTAGCTACTGATCATTTCTCAGAGCCCGGCCTGTTTCTTCCCTAGTATTTTCAATTTTCAGTCCTAATTACTCTAATAAATTTGCTTGAAATAAAACTGGATAAAAACATATTTGTATTGGTCTCTTGTGTATTCCTTGTTGTGTCATAAACTATTCTGGCTCAGTGATAACGACTATTAGTATCTAAATAGCGACTATTTGTTAGTAACTAGTTTGATTCTGTTTCACAGTTCAAGTGTTTTTGCTCTAGAGCCCATACAGTAATTAACCATGAAATAACAGCGAAGTCGAAACTGACAAATAGTATCTATTTAGTAACTAATAATTGCTATCACTCAACCAGAATATTCACTACACAAAAGACAAATACAAAAGAGACCATGTGTCTTTTGTGCAAAGAATGCTCTGGTTGAGTAATACGAACTATCAGTTACTAAATAGATACTACTTGTCAGTATCAACTTTGCTTTTATTTCAGGGTTTTACTGCATGTGGCTCTAAATGCCAAATAATTCAAAATAAAGAATATGAAATCACAGCTCAAAACTGGAATGCATGACAATGAACGACCTTGGAATAATGGATTAATCCACGCCCTAAATACGAAATTTAATAATCAATCCTTAATACCACTTTGCTAAAATTTAAGACTTCTATTGCATAGGTTTTAACTCGAGACGATTCATCATGTGGCGGCTTCATATGTATCATCATCTTCTTCATCATAATCATGATAACAAATATTTATAACAGGATTTAATCCATCAGTGTACAACACTGTTTTTCTTGGGGTCCCGTAAAAGAAAATAATAAATAAATAAATATGTAGATATAAAAATGTATAAAGTTCTAAACATTCTCAAGTTTAGTGCATTTCAAGAATTGTAATAATTGAATTAGCTAGTTATTTGGAATTAAAATGTTTTCTAATTGTGTTCTTAACTAAAAGCTTTGCATTTGTAAAACTTAGCTTGATGTTAGAAATGGCGAATGAAAGGTCGAAAGGCGTGGCGCTCCGGTCAAAATTAAGCCCCACTATGGTTACCATAAAAAGGGGTTTAACGCGCCACTGTGGTCCGATATGGGGGAATTCATTAAGCATTCGGATCAAACATGGCGTACCTTAGTAGAATAAATACCATCACTGCAATTATTGTCAAAGAGGCCACCATGAGTACCAAAACAACAACAAAAGCAATCTTGAAAGTACCAGACGATGTACCAGATACTTCTTTCCTTGCATGCGTTTCAGGTTGCAACAGGATGGTAAGATTGTAAGGTGCTTCATTATTATAATGTACAGTTTCATCTGCTATGACGTCAAACCCAGCAATCCCTTTCCTACGTGCTTTATCTAGAACTTTTTGAAGTCTCACGGGCTCAAGAACGTGGGCTTTGCCGTCGATCTTCTTAAGCACAGCAAACTCGATATACAAGAAGCCAGGCGGAGAACGAGTAGATGGATCTTCAACTATGATGATGTCATCAGAAGTAAAATGAAAATTCGTAGACGTGTCACTTTCTCTTTTTGATCTTGAAAAAGAAAAGTAAAAAATAATGTCAATTGATTATACTGCAAAAAGTTTATTTGTTGATAATAGTTACCATTAGTATAAAACTACTAATGTCTGTCACAAATCCTGCGCTCTGGTTGGCTGAGGTACTGATAGTCTATTATAGTTATATACTACTAGTAGCGAAAAAGTGCCAGTCTTCCAAACCGATGAAAGTGTTACGTTTATATATGTTTACTTTATTCAGTATATCTAGTGGAATATGAATCGGCTTCTATGGATATCAATATTACAAAAGATCAAATAAGGAATTTTTAAATCAAAAGTGGTGACTATGAAACGATAACAGTATTTACCTTATGCCATTTTTGTTGCAGTCGATACAGTATTGATTGAGCATCGCTGCCAGAGATTTCTTGAAGTTAAGAGGTTCCCACTATTATAAATAAAAAGTATAATCATCTTAGGATGAAAAGAATTTACTTCAGAAACAAGAAATCGTGTTTACCATGAGTCATACAGAATGCAAAGGCAAAAGTAGCAATTGATGTCAGCATATTATGTGAATCTTTCATAATGCATGTTACTTGAATTGTTTGAATCATTATTAGAGGGGGGAGGGGGTTTTTTGATTCTGAATTATACATAAATGCTATTAGTAAGCGAAGTCATCAAAAGATATACGAGTGGCCACATGCATGGTTCACCTCTTCAATGTCACCTTTCAGTAGAACTCCAACAATGCTGTCACCTAGATGGAAAGAATGTAAGAAGGTACGTTTAATTTATGAGGCATGAACGCGAAAATAATAATGATAATAATATTAATGATAATGATAATAATAATGATAATAATAATAATAATAATATAATGATAATAATAAATTGACGATAAATAAAATGAGAAGAGGTTTTTCAAAGTTTTCCAAATCGGAAGTAGTGCTAAAAGGTGTTTTTATCTTGAATCCCGAATTTTTTCTACTGAACATTTTGTGATTATGGTTAATCTCGAAGACTCGCGTCTCGGTAAATCAGATTTCCCTATATTCACTTCGAAGTCGGCGAATAATTGTTAAGTGTTTCCAAATGAAGTCCTTTACCGCCAACTTCATGTAGAAATTCCTACCAAGTTGGTAATAGGTTCTGAAAACGTTTTACATTTTACATGGTGATAACAACTCGACGAGAACGACGATGGATGCATTTTATCGGTTGATGTGAAGCTATGTGATACCACTCACTGCTTGTCATTATTCAAGATGAAGCTGACGACAAAGGTGGTGATACTGAGAATGCTGTTGATGATTTTGCTAGAATCATCATGACTATTGTATTAGATCCTCTATGCCGATAAGGACACGCTGACTCATGTAGCTTTTGATTTCTGCACTTTTTTATTAAGTCAAACTACAAAATAAATATAAATTATTATCTTGGTATTTCTGATTCTTGTTCTAACGAATATTTAAACGAAAACGTACTTACAATTCTGTTTCTGCTATTAATATTTCAAAATTAATCCGGTTCTTGATGTTCACAGTTCAGTCTTTTGATGTTAACTGCTCGACTTACTGCTATGTTAATTTTTCGTATTTGTTTAAATATTTGTATCTGTATATTCTCTTGGGTATATTAAAAACTAGATAATTACCAAAAAAGGAAATTTTACTTAAACGATTTAACAAAGGAACTGTATTTCACGTGTGTCTCTTTTAGTTATCTTACTTATACTAATGACTTATTGTTCTTATCAACTATTACTTACGGTTGCAATGTATACCTTTTCTAAAGTTTGTTCACCTGACTTAAATATTATCAGCCTTGCATGGAGCTGCATTTTTAATGACGTCAAATTAGAAATTCTCGAGCACTTAAAGAAGTCTTTACCTATTTCCTTGCTACCTTTGGAAGTCATATCGCAGCGCGGGACAATCACAATCGGAGTCTTACGCTCTCGTGTTAGGTTGAAACCCAAAGATGAAATTGGATTAAGGAGGTAGGAAAAGTACTTACCGATATAAGTTTGGCAATTCGTGCTCGTAAAATTCCGAGGGCATATACAACTAAAGCTATCTTCTTTCTCGACGCATTTTCCATTGTTCTTGCATGGTCTCAGTTGGCAAGGGCTACTTACTCGCTGGTCTTCGCCTTCAACAAAATTATAAGCTTTCATGATCATGCATTTCTATATATAGACCAATTGCAGCACGCCGGAATGCAGCTCAATTTGGAGGACACAACAAGTAGGTCTCTAATTCTCATGAGATTTAATGTATTTGTTTTGTTCTTCAAATTGAGCTGCTTTGACGTCACATGCCGGTATTTATTCAACCAACAATATGTAATATCTGATAAATAAATAAATCAATTCGTTATCATAGATTCTCATGAAGTCTGCTGCATGCAATCTATCTTCCTTCCCGAAACGAACCTGTAGCATTCGTTCTTTTTAATTTTACTAATTTATCATGGCTTTTTTATCTTAGCAAATATTATACTATCCTGTAGCCCAACACCGAACCGCTTACAATTGTCAGCGTTTTCTTAAGTCACCTTCGTGTCTTCATCATGCACGAGCGGTTTTGCTTTGTTGAATAATTGGTTAGGTATTTTCAATTTAAGGAATGAAATAGTTTTACTATGTCTTATGGAGACCCAACATGGAATATCTCACTTGTCATATGTAGGCTGCCATAGGTGTATCCCCATTGTATATCTAGTATTTTCTAACCTTTTTTACACTCCACGACAACAACTTTGGAACTATCACACCTGTGAAAGTTCAGCCCACGGTGAAGACAAAACATTATTGATGATTCATCTCCTTGACATTTCACTTCATCAAGCACAACAACATCACTGCCTTTGGCAACTAAGGAGGTAGACTTTGCTCCAAGGTAACCAAGGTTACGGCATATCACGTGAGCAGCATTCATATTCCATTCTTTGCCACATATTGCACCCCATTTGCCTCTGTACTGGATTTGTACACGACCTTCATTAGAACTCTTACCGCTAATTAGTTGACCACCTTTTGAAAGATAAAACAATGAAAAAAGTTAAATGAAATCACTATGAAAATTATTAAATGAAGATATAGAAATATAGATAAGTTATAGTGCTTGGGAACGAGGTTATTCCAGGCAAAAGCCCTTGGAATTAAATTCGGAAGAATTAATTTCCCAAGCACTATGACTTATCTATATTTCTATATCTTCTACTATTTCATAAGTGCTACGCGGTCCACATATTCTCTTCTTATGAAAATTATTAGTTTATTGTTATTGGTTATTGTTAGGTGGAAGTTAGTTTATTGATCCATTTTTATTTCCAATGAACCATTTTTTAGAGTAGTTGCATTTGGAGGTCAATGCCAAGGAATTCAATGGTCATAAAATTGTTGCGCTATTTTATTGTTTCCCTCTAGATTAAGCTGCATATTGTTATTGGGAATACGCTGAAAAGAGTTATATTCATCCCTATAAAACTAGTGTTTTACATTTAAATAATCACAATTCGTTCAAATGCAGCTTTACCCTATCAAAGCGACGAAGAGTAAAATCCTATAAACCGAAACAAGCACGGTGCACAAGTTTTTGAGTCATTTCTTTTTGCTTTTATACCCTTGCACGCCAATATAAATTCACACATTTGATTATTTAGGCTATGGCTTCCACAATGGAACCTTCTCAAAAGTATCATAAATGCGAAGCTAACATGAAAATACAAAATAAATCACATTTTTTCTCGATGGAAGTTGTGGCATTTCTTTTGTATTTTTACGTTAACCTCGCATTCACAATACTTTTGATTTACGATGCGTTACTTTGCTTATATTTTGCTTAGTGTATTCCGATTGAAAATGTGAATATGCAAGATATACTAGCTATGAAGTTCATTTTCATGAACTTAAAACGACTAACATTACACTTACCAAAGCAATCAACGCCAGCATTATTCACGTGATTCCCAAAAGAAAGGAGCTTGTCTGTATTACGCTTGTAGCCGCATTGAGAGAGTTTGGTTTCATTTCCAAAACATTTTGCATCAGATAACCATGTTGGTCCTTTTCCCTGTCCGAATGCGTTCCCAGTGAACGCTGCTGCGGCTCCTGCAAACCCTAGCTGTCGACAAACTACAGTCGCATCAAAGATATCCCAGCCAGTTGAGTCTATAGTTCCCCAGATACCAGCGTAAAGCACTTCGACCCGTCCTCGGTGGGCATCTGATGTTCCACTTAGACGCAATTGTAATTCTATAAGAAAAGTTTAAACACAAGATAAAATCCAAAGCAAGGTTTGCGAGAAAAAATAAATAATATTACGAAATGTGATGACTTTTACACTCATATTACGCTTGTAAATAACCATTAAAATACGAATAAGCTCACCTCATAATGTGAAAAGAAATATAAGAAGTTTTGATTTTGATAATCCAGAGAAAAACCATTGAGTTAAGAAAGAACCTAAGAAAACTCTTTTTAGCTGGATACTGTGTGGTTTGTTAACTGAAAAATAGGACTGTGTTGAATTTTAAGCCCGTCGAATTCTTCAACACTTCCGGACTTGGTGACATATGTCGGGAATTGAACTCGGGTAGCAGTAGTAAGGGGCAAGCGTTCTCTGTTTTTCTTTCATTCTTTTTTCAGTGTCAGTCAAATTGTTGTGTGTTTATATGCGTTTCTATGTTTTTCCCCTCAATAAATACCATTCTCACCTTGGTTTGCGAGACTATTACAGACTACGGAAGCATCTTGGTCGTGAAGACACTTGTTATTTCCCCAACCTTTATGAGTACATGTTGCAAGTGAAGCCTCTTTTCCAGTGCATCTAACATCACTCAGCCATACACGACCAGTTCCTCTACCATACAGGCCACAACAATGAGCATCGAGAGCACCTTTATAGCCTAACTGACGACATACCACCTGGGCATTATTAAGTGTCCATTCATTTCCACAAACCGTGCCCCAACGTCCACGATGATAAACCTCGACTCTTCCTGTTCCATTTGTTGAAGAAGAAGCCAACCTAATAACTAAAATTACCAATAAAATTAATTCATTTGATTTGCAACAGCGGATCCGGATCTTTAAAATAAAAATTTGTGGTTTGGTATAAAAACGGTCACAATCCATTATTTTTCATACATCGGGTAACCAATAGACCCTTTTCGATTTCTAAATTACCGCTGCGTTACTTGATTACAGACTCATTTGCTCAGGCCAAGCCTCGTATCAGTGTCTAATTACTCGCAAATTCCAAGAATGCACAACTTCAACAATACGAACAATTTGAAACTCGACGGACCTTGACTGGAAACGTGGATATTCCTCAGAAAATCGAGGCTAAATCTGTGCAAATGAGTCTGTAATCAAAAATACAGCGGTAATTTGGAATTCGAAAAAATGTCTATTTTAACACCAAACATAATAAAGTAAAATTACACCCAGTCTCTATGCCTTCACGATTATAAACCTCGCCTTGTTCATTTATATAAGAAGACGCCAACTTAATGGCTTTTAAAAATCACCAATGGCATGGTGTCATATGATGCAGCTTGTCGATGAGGAAAGAAAAAAGGTTGGTTTTAATTAAGGTAATATGAGTCGAAATTCATACCATTTTTATACAATGGGTAAACAATTTGTTTTAGCAAAAGCACAAGGCTTTGAATGGATATACATAACCCATACAAATACCAGCCCCATTCGTGAGTGAATAATACATTGCTAAAATATAATTTAACCATCTCAGTAAATATCTATATAGATTGCAAGTGCATGTTGCAATTTTTGTTCTTTTGTTTTTGTTTTTGTTTTGTTTTGCTTGTTTGTTTTTTTACGATTAAATAAAAAAAATTCATTATTTTACCATCATCGGTGCATGGAAAGTGTCAAAGAAAATTTCTTAGCAACCATTTCACGGAAACAGTGATAAATTCTAATTGACAAGATCTCTGTATTTCTGTCATTTAATCTAGCTTTAAATTAATGAAAGACGTCAAGACAACAAGAGTTTTCTCACCACTACTTGTCCCATAAGTCGAAAGAGAGGCATTGCTCGGTGCCAGGGTGCACTTAGCTGATGACGATATCAAGATATCATCAAGGCCCACTACACCGTTACCATTTATTAGCCCCTCAAATACCACCTAACATAATAAAAAATTAAAAGAGAAACATATCATACAGGTTTTGTTGCCCCATTTTTGGCCATCTACAAATGGTTAACCCGCATGACTTCCCGCAAAAGGGAGTTTAACACAGGTGAGCTTCCTACCCTTTCTTAACCAATAACCCTACCCAGGGTAGGTTAGTTGTCTACTATTGAAGAAATAGAAAAGGCGCGCTCGTGCTGTGTGCTGTTATAAAGCACGCGGGGGTTACAGAACACAAGAGAAATGTTAAGAGAAGCACGACGCGTACCGGAGTGCTTCTCGACACTTCTCGAGTAATCTTCCATCCACCATGCTTTATTTCTCCGCACGGAACAGCAAGCAAGTACAATACGAATTACATGAATGACGAAACTGAAAGTGCGCGCATGTACTGTGTGCTCTCATAAAGCACGCGCTCCTAGCCAATCAGAACGCGAGGTTTAGAGCAGTTATTTTATAGAACACAGCTTTTGAGGGTCTTTTACCGCAATTTACCGCAAACATTGCAATGCTACATTTCTCAACTGGTGCCAAAATTCACTAACCTGAAAAGGATGTTCCTGCTGTAGAGGTAAAACACCTTTTTTCCAATAACCTATAGCTTCTACATCTTTACTAGTTACCTCCCAAACAGGAGATTCAACAAAGGTTTGGCCAGATCGAATAAATATGGTGAAATCGATATCAGAGGATTTCGTCTTGACAGTAATAAAGAAATAAAAGGACAGGCATTTGGCTTGAGTTGGTGTTAGTGGTGGGCTGATGAGACGTGCTGATTTTAAACTTCTTTGAGCTATAGAATGCTGCATGAACATGTATGTACCTGTTAAATAAACAGAACAAGGTATATGAGGTTTTTTTTTTTTTTTTTTTTTTTTGAGAAACAAATACTCTTGTTTTGGCGAGTCTTTGGGGGAGCCAAAATACACATGTAACAAGTAAAAATGCACAGGCCTATCAGATGCTTAGCGGACTGATAAGTTGTTTATCATTCAATTCTGCTAAGAAATGCTCAAAAATCCTGTAAACTGTATCGTAGCGAGCAGATGAGCAGTGCTGATACGGTCTCATATAAGGCATGGTCTTTTCCCGTATCACGCATGTTTTTCGCAGAATTACATCATAAATGTCTTTATATAGATTATCTCATATGTTTCCCTGTTACTGACCGCTGTTGAAGGAGTACGTGGTGTGGTCGTAAGGACCCTTGTAGCCTAAGATACTACTAATTTTTGGGTTAGCAAGATGGTTTTGCAACCAATCTGTGTATTCTTTGTCGGTCTTGTCGCTGATGTAGCCGCATGTGCCATTCGTGAAAGTACAACTACCGCTTGTTTCTAGTCCAAACGGAAAAAAAAATAAAGTAAGCAAAAATGTTTATATGACACTCATTCAAGTTGCCAATCATTAAGGACACCAAAGCTAAGGACAGTCCCGATTGTATAAGTTTTTACGAGACTAGTTGACTATATATAAGCATAACCCACCCCAACTCCTTGGTTTCGCATTTGATGGGAAAAAATCACACGAATCACTTCCTATTGAAGTGTTGATTTTGACGTCATCAATAGCAATATCTCCGTCTAATGAAGTGAGTATTGTCCTTGCTGCCTGGATTTCAAACTGTAAAGAAGAAGAAAAAATTATTAAACAACCAATGATGTGAGGCTTGCACTGATAAGCTGAGGTTGTTTCAGGTCTCGATAAAATGCATATTAGTTAACTTCACGAAAAATACACTTGTCTGGTTTGGCCATATTTAATGAGAGCTGAATAATCAATTCTATAGGCTTACTGCGAGCAAAGTTGTCATTCAAATATAGTCTACAATGGATTGAATGTCGTTTAAGAAGAGAGCATTTACCGAAAACCGATCTCCCTTCACTATCCTGATGGGTATCTGTGCTTTACTCCATTTACTGCTTTGATTGCTACTGACATTAGTTTCGTTTTCCTGTAGCTCCCACACAATAACGTCGTTTTGTGAACCTGCACGTAAAACAACTCTAATAGAGTCTACATGATTGCCAACTGCGTGATAATAGAAAGAGACACAAGCGAACGTTGTTAGAAATACAGGGCTAACAAGTCTCGCCAATGGTTGTTGCTTGTTCGTTCCTGGCTTCACCTCAAGATAATATCCTATGGACAAAAAATGATTAAAATCGGACACATATAAAATCTACAAGCATTGCCATAATTAGTTGGCATGCTTGAAAGATTTCAGTATTTTAGAGGGTACTGCGCAAAACACTACTACCTAGGACTAAACCCCCCCTTCCCCCGTACAATGTTGGGATTCCTGCAAGTTGGCAGAGGGTTGGTGAGTCTGATCAGGGGGTACCAACTTTCTTTCAGGGAACAGCAACATTGTACAGGGGGAGGAGAAGAGCGCGACAGAGGAAAGCCATTTTCTGTGTTAGCCAAAATGTGCCATCGTGCCAAGTATTTGGGCAATGATTGTAGCTCTTTGTGTTTTAAGAATGACTGAGCTAGCCAATAAAATCATGCACTAGCTGATCCATTTTTATTTATTGGTGATGAATAAATATTTGATAATAAAAGCACTATTAGGAATTAACAACTTAGAGGGAGAAAAAAGTTTTCCAGAAATTAACCATACAATTACTTATGATGTGTATTTAAAGTAATTAATATACTGATTACGCAGTTAATGTAAAACAAACCAAATGCGTATCTAGATATGTTTTTTTGATGTAGAAATTGAGTAATTCACTTTGAATTTGGCATCGATAATTTAGTTCATTCTAATATTATTGTTTGAAAGCTATTAATTTATATTAACTTACTTTGCTTTACTCAATAACAATAATAACTATTAGTTATAATTTATTTATTGTGTGTGTGTGTGTGAGGGGAGAGGAGGGGAGGGGGGTTGATCTTGTAGTGATATTTCTCAGGATCCCAGAAATTGTAAAGCATTCTTTATGTCCACGATACACCTAAACCTACACCTTACCTGAACCTGCGCGCTGATACTTTGCTTTGCATAAGTAAGAGATTCCGCTATAAGTCAAGTCACAGTGTACATCATTGAATCCGGCACCATAATTCAGTAGTGACGCGCAGTCTTCTTGTCCGGCATCAGAAGTTTTGCCATTTGGCCATATATCTGTTAAATTTACTACTTTACCATTGAGATATGTCCAAATTCCATCTCCATTTTTCTCGTGGAGGCCAATAAACAACTGTCTTATGCCACTTGGGAATCTATAATCCCTGATAAAACGTAATTCTTCATGAGTTTGGATGTCTGCAAGTGAAGCATTCTTTGCTTGGCATTTCTTTACTGCCTGGCGCCAGGTGACCATATCTTCTGTTTCAAATTTGTAGCAGTATCCTTTGTAGACTTTGCTTGTCCAACCTTCCAAACACATTGGTTTTTTAACTTTAAAAAAATGTATAAACATCATCAGTAATAAATAAAAAATGCAATATATTGTTTAATCGATACTTTCATGGCTTAAGATTGTAAAAAAACAAATAACGATCCTATTCAAGACATCGAAACAGAAACATAGAAAGAAAGACAAAACGACATTTATCTGTGAAGGAACAGAAAGTAGGGTGGTAGTAAAGGAGCACAGTTGGCTGCAGTATAAGCGTTCAAACACACACCTGTGCTTTTCGCTGTTTTAAAGGTCAAGTGCCTGGCTTCGGTACCCTTACCTTCAGCATAAGTGTGATCATATTTTGGCTGGTAATACTTTGCAGGCGACAGGTGCTTGTTTTCTAACCCATGTTAGCTCATTATTAACGCCAGCCGTGGTTTTAAACAAACACAGATCAGTTTCAAAGTTGCAAGAATACTCTATCATTATAAAAAGAAAAACAAAGATAGGTTTATGGTTAACCAAAAATCGATCCTATTGTCTTTTTTTGAAAAATATTGTTAAAAAAATGCTCTAAACAGTTTATATTCAATTCCCTTCTTAAATGGACTTAAGGTGGAACCAAACTAACTGAGAGCGAATTTTGGACAATTTTATTCTCGTTCGCTTTGCAATTAGCGAGAATAAAATTGTCCAAAATTTACTCTCAATTACATTCATACCAAACAATTGTTGTCGTTCGCGCTCTTCCTGTGGTGACAAACCACGCTAACCTCTTCAACACATTTCCAGTCCTTTTCCGGCCAAAACCAAGATGGCTGACTAGTTAGTGATGTTTTCACTCGAGTTACTGTAAGTTTGAGCATTTTTGAGCAAGAAATTCGCCTATTTAGTGAAGAAAATTATATTCCAATTTCGAAATATGGTAAGTACATTCCTTATATGGTAAACGAAACGGCTCGAGCGGAACGACAACTTTTCTATGTGGAAAGTTTGATATGTCATCCATGACGTAATATTTTGCTAAATTCAGACCACGTGTCACTCTTTTGATAATAAGATTATTTGTTTGAATTTTTTCCATATTCATGTGTCTTCTCTTGTTTAACATTTAAAGAAATAAACAAAACTCTGCTGAATGACATGCACGTGGTCTGAAATGGGAAAACAGTGGTTCAGTCTATTGATAAACAGATATATTTTTTCTAGGCAATTTACTCTTAGGAATTACTCAAACAAATGATTCGTTTGTGTATGTGTATGTTCAGACTTTCCAAACGTGCATTTTAATGTTAAAAAGTAGATGTGCCAGGGTAAAAAACTCGATCACTATATGATAATGACAACCATATTTTAAGTAATATATACAGTATGAGTGGCCGTGTTGTATCCGATATACAAACACGAGGCGTAGCCGAGTGATTGTATATCGGATACAACACCGACACGAATACTGTAGATTACTTATCAAACGTCTAGGTTAGTTCTTTTGTGTTTCACTAAAATTTTCAAGATAAAAGTGAATTTGAGCAAGAAAATCCAACTTAAAGTTTATCCAAATGAACAGGATTCTGTATCTGATTTACAGAACTCTTCACGGTCGTGATTTCTGTTGTGTCAGTTTTCCTCATGAATTCTTAATGAGTTTGATAAGCCTAGATAATACCTAATTATTGCATTCACCTTTATCACTTAAACAAGTAACGCCAGCGTCGTTATAATGATCACAAATGCCACGTTTTCCCCATCCGGCATGTTTGCAAAATCCAAGGTCTTTTTCATCTCCATTGCAGCTCACGTCGTTTAGCCATATATGTGGGCCAAACCCTAGTCCAAATTTTGCGCTTCGATGCGCATCCAATGCATCTTTAGAGATATAACAAAAGACCAATTAGCGTTTCTCCAGCTCCAAATGAGGAATGACAATAGAGCAATACGGTTAACGTAATGTTTTGCCAGTTCAAATCTATTGGCAATATTTTATTAGCCTTATATTAACATGCCAGTTCAAATCTACTGGCAATACTTTATTAGCCTTATATTAACATGACATTCAAATCTACTGGCAATACTTTATTAGCCTTATATTAACATGACATTCAAATCTACTGGCAATACTTTATTAGCCTTATATTAACATGACATTCAAATCTACTGGCAATACTTTATTAGCCTTATATTAACATGACATTCAAATCTACTGGCAATACTTTTTAGTCAATATTACATGTCAATGAAGCACTCATTTGGATATGATATGTAAATATAATAGACAAAGAAAAGAATCCCCGCAGTAGAGTTGTGCTGGGTTAGACATTGCGTTAGCCGAATTGGTCAATAATTCGCATCTTCAGAAGTTTAGGCTTAAAACTGTTTATTGGAATATGTGAACAAATTAATCTAAGCAAGCCATTTATGGAAAAAAAAAATGCATACCTAAGAATCCTAACATCCTACAAACGACTTTTGCGTCATTAAGATCCCATTGGTGGTCACAAACAGTACCCCACTCATCTTTATGGTACACCTCCACACGGCCAGAATAATCGTTGTCACTGCCAACCAAACGAACCTGCGTCGTATCTATACAAAACAAATGGATGAAAAAAATGCAAAAACGCCATAATAGAAACAACAAAGAATAGAATGCTATTGAAGATGTAATTAGAACATCAACTTTAGAGGAACGGCGTTCTAAAATAAGCAATAAGCGTAGTAGTATTGGTTGTTATAATGGTAGTTATGATCTCGTGGGGGCGATAGTGGTTTTCATGGTGATGGCGATGAAAGTGATTGCACGAATAAATGTAGTGATAGAGATATATGCTCAGGATTGTAATGCTTATATATGATGATTATGGCAATGTTACGGTTCATAGTGATTAATTTTGATAGCTATATTGTAATGGACTGGATAACGATTACGATTGTGCTAAATTCGAGTTAAATTTATAATAAAAAGATGATGGTAAAGATGATAATGATGATGATGATTATAGTAAAGATGATGATGATGATGATAACCTTTATGAATATTATTAATATGAGGATGATGGCGATGATGATTAAATGATTATGATTATAATGTAATGATTATATGATTGAATATGATTTAATAAATGATGAGTTTTAGAGCTTTAATTGCTGAAAGAAGCCTAAACATATTAACAACGATAATGACGATTGTAATGATGATAATGATGATGATGATGATGATGATGATGATATTTGGATGGTAATGTGGTGATGATGATGATGATGTTAATGATGATACTGGTGATGATGATGATGATGGTGATGGTGATGGTGATGGTGATGATGATGACTATGATGATGACGATGATTAATATGATGATGGTGATGATTATATAATTGAATAAAATTAATGATGAGTTGTAGGGTACCTGGTCCATTGCCACAATATCGTAGCATACAAGATGGTGGTTTTTGAAGCTCGTAGACATAAAACCCTGAACAATTTTTGACTCGAATAAAAGTTGACCATTTACAGCACTCGCTAAGATAACTAAAACAGACTTTTCTTGTGACAATTCCTTTTTCTACCGTTGGGTGATCTAAAAAGCAAATAGAAGCAAAGATTTTGGAACTCTAAGGGAAGTAATGTGTATAATTATTATTAGGTTAAGAATAACTTGAGAAGCAGTCATATTATCATTTATAAAGTAGGACAAAAGGTAAAGCCAGGAATAATAAGTGGAATTTGATTATCCTCTTTCGCAGCCTTAGCTGTTTAATTTTGCTTGACGTCATGCATGATCCTCTCAGTCGAGTAGTTTGGCTTTAACCTCGATTTAGGTGAATTGAGTGGTCTATGAAAGTAAATCGAGTTATCTATGGTCAATACGCACATGACGAAAAAAGTAATTTTTTTAACAGAATGCCGGAATGAATAGGGCTAATTTAATGGCGTCATTCGTCTTCTTTTAAAGATAACTCCAAACAATTCAGCAGGCTACGTTTGTTAGCTCTGAATCGTCCGCCATTTTGGATTTGGCATAGCTGAAAATGAGTAGTAAGCTAGTGGGAGCATTTTATAATATAATGCTGTATCCACACTTCTTATTTTTGGAAAAGTTATGTAGCACTACTTACCTCCATTCAGCCATCCCGGAGCTTTTGTATTGCACTTTCCCTCAGGAACACAAGTAGATGGCATAACATCGCCGGCAAGTCCCATGAAGCGATGCCACTGACCAGGGAATATGTCACTGTTTCTGTCGCATTGATCTGCTGGTCCAGCGAAGGTCTTGGCTCTATCGCCACTGTTTAGCACCTTATATCTTCTGCATTCGTCACCAAATGCACCTAGTTTATTGATTCAGTAAAGAGGACAAAAAAATTATTAAGAGAACATACCGGTTGCACTCGATGTATTATTTTCATGACCTAAGTTGGACTACTAAATATCATGGATTAGCTTCTTACCATTTGAGCAAACAGCCCAGGAATCTTGAGAATGCAAGCAACGGTGGTATCCCCATGGGTTCTTACGGCATTGGAGTAAGTTACTCTCTCCTCCTGTGCACTTTACGTTGTCAAGCCAGATTGGTACAACACCTTGAGTGATGTTTGACGACGTGATAACACGACCGAGACCTGAGTACCGCAACATCTTACACACTACTGTTGCATCTTCGTCACTCCACATATTGTTACAAATAGTACCCCACTGTCCATTGTGAAATACCTCGACACGACCTTGAAGAGGATTTGGACCATCGACTAATCGAGCGTCACCTTCGAGGGCTGAGAAAGAATTAAATAATACAATAAGCTGCTTTCGATAACATATCTTATGTATGAAAATGGCTTATTTTAGCCCATGTATTAGCTGCGGCTAAAATTAGTTATTGTCAATGATACAAGTGAACACTATTTATTGCCTTATTAAGCAAGCCAATACACGTCAGATATGTAGCATGGCAAGGGTTAAAATGTTTTGACCAAAATCACATAAATTGTCGCTGAAAAGAACATAATTTTGCTTACCATAAATTTTGGGTTGTGGCGTTGCTGTGCTAGGTGTCATGTTACAAGTTTTGTTGGACACGGTAATGGTATCTATGGCAATATCTCCTCTTTCAGAATTTTCACGAACTCCTTCAAAGATGACCTGATTAATAACCAAGACAGCGTCAGCGAAATAATGGATTGTTCCTTTTATGCTCATTTAATTGATTTTACCTTTAATCCCTCATCACCAGTAACATTGATCGGGACTTGTCCTTGGAGCCACAACTTCCTTGTTCTCCACTTAATGTCCATAGCTTAACAATAGATTGAGAAGTTTCTCTCTTACTGTACACATTGAGCCATCCAATATCATTGCCCCTCATGTGGTAATAGAATGAGATGCACTTGGTATTTGCTGGAATCACAGGACTTATTAGTTTTGCTCTTGCTCCTGTATTGCCTGTAGAAACCTCGGTATACATATAGTAACCTAGTCAATAAGAGACAAATAATAATATTCACCAATAGTACGGTTAGTCTCGACCTTTCGACGGATGTTGCTCAGTATCTAGTTTAGTCATCATTCGCTTTTTTCTTATATTAATATCTCCTATTTTTCACCCTACCCTCTAGGAGCAAATTTACTACAAATACCGACCTACCGACCTACCGACCTACCGACCTACCGACCTACCGACCTACCGACCTACCGACCTACCGACCTACCGACCTCCGAACCTACCGACCTACCGACCTACCGACCTACCGACCTACCGACCTACCGACCTACCGACCTACCGACCTACCGACCTACCGACCTACCGACCTACCGACCTACCGACCTACCGACCTACCGACCCTACCGACCTACCGACCTACCGACCTACCGACCTACGACCTACCGACCTACCGACCTACCGACCTACCGACCTACCGACCTACCGACCTACCGACCTACCTACCTAACGACCTACCGACCTACCGACCTACACGACCTACCGACCTACCGACCTACCGACCTACCGACCTACCGACCTACCGACCTACCGACTACCGACCTACCGCCTACCGACCTACCGACCTACCGACCTACCGACCTACCGACCTACCGACCTACCGACCTACCGACCTACCGACCTACCGACCTAACCGACCTACCGACCTACCGACCTACCGACCTACCGACCTACCGACCTACCGGACCTACCGACCTACCGACCTACCGACCTACCGACCTACCGACCTACCGACCTACCGAGCCTACCGACCTACCGACCTACCGACCTACCGACTACCGACCTACCTACCTACGACCTACCGACCTACCGACCTACCGACCTACCGACCTACCGACCTACCGACCTAGCCGACCTACCGACCTACCGACCTACCGACCTACCGACCTACCGACCTACCGACCTACCGACCTACATAGGATTACCTCTTCCGCTTTGGTCATCAGTTGTCCAGTGCCTGAAGAAGGTGTCGGTCCTCTGTTCCTCGTCCAATCAAATTCACTGTTAGTTCGGTCCCCATTCTGATATCCACATGTGTCGTACTCGAAGGTGCACTCTCCGTCTGCGGTAGGCATCGTTTTGTGATCTAAGTATTAAATCAACGTGTTTCTTACTTCATTTATCTTATGAATAATTAAAAGCATACATTGATACCAGTGAATACGAAGCTTCAGGGGATTGTTACCTAGTTGACAGACAACACCAGCATCCTCGTAATGATCGCAGTTATTGTTACCCCATCCACCGTGGCTACATTGAGCAATCGAGGTCTCACTTCCTTTACAGTTTACGTCATCCAGCCATATTGTACCAACTCCTCTTCCATAGACTTGGGATTTGGTAGTCCTTACAGCTCCAGGGAAACCGAGCATTTTACAGACAACATTAGCATCAGTTATGTCCCATAAGTCATCACAAACAGTACCCCAAACGCCTATTGTGAAAAACTTCGACTCGACCTTCGTAGTTGGTTTGTCCATTGACAAGGCGAAGTGAGCCATCTAAAAGAAAAAGAAATCCAATATAATATAAGACAATGATGTTCATCTATGCCAAAAGGTATTTGTCTTATTGCTAATGCTAATTGATAATCATACCTTTCAAAGCTGGTATTCCTGTAGGTTTGATATTAGGACCAGAGGAAGGACTTGGCAAACAAGAGGAATTGTAGACAGAAATGTCGTCAATTGCGATTCCACCAGAATACGCATTTCCAATGACAGCCTCGAAAACAAGCTGGAAAATAATCCACCCCAAAAATGTGATACATAGAGGATGTTACATGCATGGGCGCGCGGAGATACGACTTCCATAAGATCAAATTCTTATCTCCAAGCGGCCATGTAATGTTCTGTTTATTATATAGATAACGATGAAACTTAAATAAATTAGGTATTAGTTAAAACTTAACTCGCAAGCTTCACCTGTGAGATTAATCCGTAAGAAAAATGTGAATAATAAGGAAGCAAACACGTTCCTTTTTTTCTGTTGTCAAGTAAACTATCCACGCTCTTGAAAATGACTCATTAAGAAGTAGGAACGTTTACAATAAAACTAGTCGTTGTGAAGTTAATAATTATATTTTTGTTATGTCTTATGAATATTAATCATTATGTTACCTGAGCGCATGCGCAGTAGTATGTTAGAGATTTAATCTGGTGTAGCTCTACGCCATGTTGTTAGTTAAGTAAATAAGTGAAATCTGAGTTCTAGAGTTGTTTCTTCGAGTTTATAGACACAGCAATTTTATCGTGTTTTTTTTTGTTAGTTGTATTGTACAAACTGTCATAGTTCCGACCTCCGGTAATTCTATTTTTAAAGTAACCTGTAAACGACTTACATTAGAGGTTCTGTTCAAAGCGTCTTGGCCAAGGAAAATTTGTGATCTGTACCATTTATTACCTTGGTTACCAGTTAGTTGTTCAAGCCGAGTGTATTTCCCTTGCACCTTCAAGTACACGTTAAGTGTACCGAGTTGGGACCCAAACATGTAGTAGTAAAAGGTAAAACACGATATATTGTAGAGAGTTGGACTAACAAGGCGAGCCTTACTGCCTCGTGTTGAGCCTTCTGCGTGCATGTATTTGCCTGGTGACAAGGGAAAAAAGTAAGGACGAAAGTTTCCAAAATATATGAGGAGGAAGAGTTAAATCAACTGATAAGACTTCGAGCGATGCACCTAAGAATTCTAAACCCGAGAGAAGATGTTCTCGGGCAAAAACTACCACCTGGGT
Organism: Actinia equina; assembly: GCA_011057435.1. NCBI lineage: Eukaryota > Metazoa > Cnidaria > Anthozoa > Actiniaria > Actiniidae > Actinia > Actinia equina. The sequence goes on along the minus strand of WHPX01001068.1, from coordinate 114,905 downwards.
GTTGATCTACCTTCCTCCCCTACCTTCCCTCACTAAGTGGAATGCTTAGCTTGTTTATGAAATAACGAGATAAGTGTACTTACCAAGGCTTGTAGTATGGTCTTTTCTAGGTCCTGAATGTACTTGTTAAGGACTTTGCATTGATTCTTAGCCAGTCAAAATCGTCAGAGTTCAAGTTCTGATAACTGCACAAATTGTCATCAAAAGTGCAACTTCCGGAACCTATAATTAGAAATAGGTTTTTAATTGATTAATCAGGGACAAATCCAGGGGGAGGGTTGTGAGAGTTGCAACCCGGCCCCTACCCAACCCAACGAAATAAACTGATAACTCCCCCTACCCCTTCATCACCAAACCCTCTCATTAAGAAAATTTGGGATCAGACGCTGATTTATGCAAACTGTTCTCCAGTTTCGAATTGTCTGTCAATTAGGGTTTGTCCCGACGTTGTATGTAACTACTCTTATGTTCATTTGGGAATGTTTTGTCGACATTGAAATAAGGGTGACTGAGCAAATGAACCCGTATTCAAGTAACACAGAGGCATATTACGAACTTGCATGAATTTCAACAATATTCAGCAATGAAACAACATACCTCCGTGGAGAAACCAGATCACGTGGGGTAAACTTTCGAATAAAGTTATAGTAGCATCGACTATGTTAGGGGCCTAGCAATTACATTTTACCTTCAGTAATGACATCTTTAGGTTTTGCAGTTGTCGGGCTAAATAAGCACTGGTCTGATATCACGCTGACGTCATCAATAGCAACACTTGCTATGTTATTTACTCCAACTACTGCTTGGAAGTAGATCTAAAGCAATAAAATTATCAACAAGTCACTGCGCAAAGAATTAATTCGTAACCCTTCGATCATTTTGTAAATAAGATCTAGTTTTGTATAATTGAAGTATATTGTTATAATTTGTTTATATGGGAAAAATCCATGCAAGTTTCATATGGTTATGACTTTTTAATATTAAAATATTGATCGTTAATTTTTAGGCTTGCGAATGTCTACCTGCGCTGGTTGTTTACTATTTGACTTGAGTGGTATCGTTGCAAGTTTCCAAGCATTAGCCACGTTCCCAAACAACGACCACACTTTACTTGGGGCATTGTTCCCCGTCTTGACGAGAACCTCGATACCACCTACATCTTTACCGTACATGAAATAGTAGAACTTAACGCATGAAACATTTGCATAAACAGGGCTGACAAGACGAGCAAGATTTTCGGTTTTCGCACTTTCTTGTCGGGGCTTGGAGTACAAAAAGAATCCTAAATAAAATATAAAAGCAATAAAATTAATATATATCGGATTCAGCAGTTGCATTTTCAAAAAGTGACTCTTTTTATTCACTGAATTCCAATTGAAATTAAGAACTCAAATTTATTTTTTGCGTAGTAAGGAAAACCTGAGAACCCGAAAAACCATTAGAAGCAGGCAGGAGAGAACAGAAACTCATAAGGGGCACACTATAACCATGCTCCAGAATATTCAGATATACAAATCAGGGTTTTGGTACCATATTTAGAGCTTTACGCTTGATTTAAGAAGGCTGCTTTTATCGCATATCACATTTTCGCTAAATTTCCTGACTTTCAGAGAAAATTTACTAATCTTTCAATCAAATAATTTCTGATATCTGTCTTTAACTTAGTTTTGATAATTTTTAAAGCAAGAAGACTTGATATACTAAAAAAAATTTGTCAAGAAAAATATTCCGGAGCATCGTACAAAAGAAATGTATGACTGTTAACATTCCAACTCCCTTATTAGTTTCTGGAGAGAAAACCAATAAGCAGCTCTACTCGCATACAACACCGAGATTGACAAGACACGAACGTTGGTCGGTCGCATTGGTGAGAGGCAAGCATTCTAACCACTATGCCAACCGTGTAAATGAAATAAGAAAACAACTAACGCAAATAGCCTGCTGATCAGTGATTCATCTTTTGTTTATTCATCTTTCATTTAATTAAAAGGTCCAAACCTTTTCCAGTAGTATCTCTCGTAGGTCCACGTAAACTCACAAGATAGGGAACCTTCTTCGTTATCCATACACGATACCCAAATGGATAGCGGAAAGGACGAAAAGGACGAAAAGGACGAAAGGGAAACCCTGTAAATAGAAGAGGATGAAGATGAGGATGAGGATGAGGATGAGGATGAGGATGAGGATGAGGATGAGGATAAGGATAAGGATGACCCCATGACTGCATTAGATTTTCCCACTCATGGAGCACAGGCAACCCAATCTCTCGTTCCGTGGTGTTGTAGTGATTTTAAGGTTAACGTTAATATTTCGCATTTAACATTCAATTACTAAAACACCACAGAACAGGAGATTGGGCTGCATGTGCATGGAGCAGACATCACGGAAAAGAACGCGGCTTCTACCAGGTGAAATGGCATCACTACTTTTGAAATTCTGTTTCGGATACACTTATGTTGTTTTCAATGGAAGGTTTTATCAGCAAATCCACGAGGCCATTGGGCACCAATGGCCTCACAGTATCGCGTACATGGATAGAAAACTATAACATTTCCATAAACCCACCTATTGGTCTATGTCTTAAATACTTGTAATGCGAAATCTTGTGACCGTTTCTCCTGCATTTTTTAGTCGTATCCAGTCAAAGTCATCGGTGCCAGATTGATCATTAACAAATCCGCAAAACCCATTGTCAAATGAGCAAAACCTTGTTTGCTTTCCTGCAAAAAAAGGGTAAAATGTCATAGTAAACCCCAGCTCTTACGGCGCTACGGTGGTTACAACCAGACTGCTAAGTTGCAGAGACATTATTGGACAGTTTATTTCTTTAACCAAGCAAAAGAATTGTGGACATTCATGCGAATGAATAGTGTTCTCTTTTAATCAATAAAACTTACATCTAGACTTCTCGGCAACGGGAAAAAAGGCTTATTCGAAACTAGACATTCTCATACCCAGACTCTTAAAATTTTTCGTTACAAAGCGGAAAGGTTTGGTAGGAGAATGGATGCTAGACAATGTAAGAATGGAGAACCTCTCCCAACTTCTTTTGTTTAAGAAGACATTTTTTCTCAATAATGAGCAATAATGGCAAAAAGCGCCATTAACTAGACTTTCGTATGAGTTACTTTTTATATCGAAGAGATGACATCAAATAGACACAACATAGCCACAATGTACCCTGATTTGTGTAATCTGGCTAAAGCGTTTTTTTTAAAACAATTAGTGGAATATATATATATATTTGCAAAAATTATGGCCGTTTCAAATACATACAACTAGAGCAGTTTTCGCATGACTGTGAAAAGCTCACGGCAAGAACACGTTTTTGACACGGCTAGGGATATGCCAGACCAATCATATTGCTCGAGAATTCACTCTCCATCCAATCAAATACCCGGAACACGGCATAAACACGGCGCGGACAAGGTCATGCCAAAGTAACGGCACTTTCAGACCAATCACATTGCGCGAGGAAAAAGCAACCAATTAAATTCTTAGAAAACATCCCAGTCACAGCACGGCACTGAGATTTTCACGATCATACGAAAACTGCACTATAACAATAGTATATCAGACACGGTGGGATATATTTCTTGATATTCTTCTTAGAAGGCCCTAGTAATAGGCAGCTCGAAAACGGGGTGATCTTTATTTAATGTATTTACATTTAGATGTTTCAGATTCCTTATGATTTTAAACGAAAATAAGTTATCTTCAATCATTTATATTACCTTCGGAGAAAGAGCAGCTTTCGTTTAGTAATAAAAAACAAAAAGCCAAGATCAATATATGAGGCACCTGAAAAAAATGTAAAAAAAAACAAAAACAGAAGAAATAAATAAACAAACGAACGAACGAACGAACGAACGAACGAACGAACGAACGAACGAACGAACGAACGAACGAACGAACGAACGAACGAACGAACGAACGAACGAACGAACGAACGAACGAACGAACGAACGAACGAACGAACGAACGAACGAACGAACGAACGAACGAACGAACGAACGAACGAACGAACGAACGAGCGAGCGAGCGAACGAACAAACGAACGATAAAACAAATAAACAAACAAACACAAGCAAATAATCAATTAAAAAAAAAACAAAAAAAAAACAAACAAACAAACATGTATTAAGGAAACACTGGAAAAAATGATACATTTACATTTCAGGGTAAAATTACTTACAGGTTTTTTGTATAGCTGAATATATACGTATTTCAATTGTTTGTTTTAGTTTGAACAAACAAACAAATCATAATGCTTGCGATATGCACTTGTCATACTATCTAGGCAGAACCCATGTATCGAAATGATATCATTTTCAAAATAAAGCCGTTTTCCCAATGGACGTTTCCTTCGAATGCCTGGTATCAAATAAGCTATGCATACTACTGAACGGGATTAGATTACCAAGCATATTAAGCACTCATAGTAGTCGGTTACACTACAAAAATCGGTTTACCGAGGGATTTAAGCCTTTTACCACGGGAAAAGGTCTAAGTGTAACCACAACTATACTACCATTAACCTGAGGTCAGACAGCGAAATGTAATATCAAATCTAAAGGAAACTGTATATCTTGCACAACATCTATCATTTTCGTTCTTCTTTGACAAAATAAATTGTGTAAAGACGCTTTTTTTTTCTTTTTCTTTATTATTTTTTCTTTCTTTGTTTTTTTTTTTTTTGTGTGTGCTGGTTTGTTATTTTACTCTGAACGACTTCAATTTTGTTTCAACATCATCTCAGTTACCTTATCATTTATTGTATTATGCTTTCTCGATCGAAGGCACAACGTTCTGGACGCATTACGAGTAGTTAAATTGGTTGAAAAATGAAGAAAAATTTGCTTTTAGTAGAAATCCAAAGAAATCAATACAAAAATAGTAGCAATATATATATATATATGATTGCCAGCAAAAGAAATACCAGCATTTGAATATTATTATTATATTAAGATGTGCTTAAGTATTCCTCATCTACACATATTCCATCAGTTTTCTTCTTTTTTTAATAATTTAACATAACGTACGGAATATTGTAAATGTATATGTGTATGATTGTAATGTAGTATTTATTATTACCACTAAGTCTTAAATACTTATAACAGATATATAGACGCTAATGATGAAATAAACTGAGATTGTATAATACTCAGGATATATATTAATAATTAATCTATTAACTATTTTCGAAGTGATTGGGATGCAAGTTTGAGTACACGTACGTTGTGGCATATCCTCACTACTGAATTCCGTCTTAACAAAAAGTCCAGAAAACGTTAAAGCATGTTTATTTGGTACCCGAGCCATAAACTTGCGCGTATTATGAATACGCAAAAAAAGGTTTCTCGACCTACCTTCATCGCTAGCTTTGCAGAGGTCAGTGCTTACCATACGACACTAATGTTTACACACTTATGGAGTATGTTCTCTTTAACTCGCACACTATGCAAGAAGGTGTCTCAACTCTCTTTATATGTTATAATATGTGAGCATAATTTGTTATAAAATATTAAGTTTTAAATGATTTAGTCCGGAAATACAGTGACAGATAATGAAGTTGTTGGAACGGTTCAAGTATGGATTGAACGTTAATGATAAGTAACTGATAGTCTACAAACAGCGGGCATTTTTGCTATACATTAAATAGAGCAAATTATCTCACGTAATGGGGTCAAATGCGAATATCTTATTCCAAGAACATGCGCGCTCATGTTATTGTCACAGGCATCCCAAAAAGGAACTTTGGCAAACTCTGCTCCTTACTAATTCACGTTCTTTTCAACATTATTCTTTTTGAAAATATTGATGACTATTGGCTAAAATAGAAATAGTTTATTCCTGTTGTTGATAAATGCATCCTCGTAAAATCTGAACGAACGAACGAACTCTTCTCCTTGGATAGACTCTGAAGTCCACCATTGTCTGCGGAAGAAATATTCAAGCGCTGAATAGATATCGACGAAATACTAACAGCATCCCGCAAGTTGAAGCTGCGCGCGCTCTTAGCCAAGAAGTAAAATATGTTATTGGAGCGAAGCATCGAAAATACTCGTTGAATAAGATCGAGACATCGTTTAAGGATAACCTGGAGTTATTCTGAAGCTATCATAAGGCAATTCTGCATTCACGAGGGAATCCAAGCGTCATTACTAGCAAAGTGAAGCCAGCGTTGGATTGGCAGCGTCGGATTGATATTCATTGAGATTCAGAATCATTTCAGGGGGAGGTCAAACAGGTCATTCTACTAAAATCCTCTCTTTCCTCTAACGGTGGCGAAAATCACAAACGAATTCCGGTTAAACTTTCTTCTCTGATTTATTCTCGAAATTCTAAGTTAAATACTTTGTATCTTAGGCCGGTAAGGATACACTCACCATAATTTCAAAGAAAGACTTCCGGCGTGACCTCGGGTCGGTTTTCGAAGGAAATCCGTTGAACTGGTGTACAGCGAGCTCCAAGTACGAATCAGAACAAGCGAGGTAGTATGTGAATACAGGCAAATGTCATGGCTTAGAGGCTTCAAAACAAGAAGACTAATCTCTAATGCGACTTTCTCGGTTCTATAGGAATGTGAGAGAAGGGTTATGGCTAAAATTTGGCGCTGGAAAGAAAATTCGAAGACGTAAGAGGTTTCAAAGAATCAGAGATGGTTCGCTTTTGGAACGTCTCCAACTGCTTCTCTTATATCTTACTGGTGGGGAAAAAATCCTTAAAACGGGCTAAATTCGAAAAATAACCACACAGAGCGACATGTGTTAATTCTCAATGATCGGGTAAAATTTCGAGGCTTTATTTCACGTTTCAATGATTTTATTGAATGTTTTGATGAATCCCCATACATTTCCTTGTAACATCATACTACCACAGAAACCACGTTTGGGCTACCTGTGATTCAACTGACAACAACAGACTGACAGCTAACCTTCGTATCGGAATCTATTTACATTTCATTATACTGATTTTAATCTCAGCCTCGGATTCGATCCGAGGCTGGGATCTAATAGGAGTCCAATCCGACGCTTGGATGTAATACGCTAGCTTCACTTTAGTTCAGTCAAATAAAATACGCTCACAACTAACAGCACACGACAAGGAATCACACGGAAGTCAAGCGTGAATAGTCAACAAACAGCTTTGAGCGAAAATATAGTAGTGAGAGTACTTAGTTTTTATTTGACTGCTTTAAAACCCTTCAATGCATATGAAATTAAAGGAGAATACTTCGTAAACTAAGATACATCTTTTAGTGACTTTAGTTAGAAAAAAATCGTTCGACGATTTTTTAATTGAATGCCGCTTTCATCCATATTTTCTATCGCTTTTTAAAAAAATGGAGTCATTGAGCTTCATATCAAAAGTTAGAAAGAAAGTCACAATGTGATTCATATTCAACAAGGACAGTGTCTATATCCGTACCTATATTCCAGCTTCTAAAAATATTGAATCCACTAAATTTAAGTTCCGATTTTGAGGGTATTAAGTTGACACGCTGGAAATAATAGTTAAAGTCCATGAAAATATTCATCGCGTGATATTTGGGAAACGCTCTCATGCTATGTACTTATTGATTGATTGGGAGGACCGTCTGGGAAAATATTTGGCTCACGGACCGAGCGCATCGAGGTCCGTACAAATGACCGATAGCCATATATTTTCCCGTACGGCCCGACCTAACTCAGTCAATCATCATTTTATCATACGACCCTCACGAAAAAAAAGAAAGAAATATTAAATAAAAGCTAACAAAGAGAAAGCGAGGGGATTCGAGCAGGGCCGTACGGATTGACGGTCCTACTCGCTCAAAGCCGTACAGCCCTGCTCACGACATTTTCCCGAAGGTTTTTCTAAGAGCGCGCGCCACGGGCAGATACGGGTCATATAATAATATTTTTTCATATTGCAATATGTTGGGTGCCTTGATCGACTGGTGCAAGCTGCTTTGAAAGTGTAGGTCTAACAAGCGGTAAACGATTTCTATGATGTCATCATTACGTCATAATGAAAAGGCCGCTTTAAACTAATCTATAATATATGAAACCTTTTATCCTTTTCTGACTTTGTGTGAAAAGCCCTTGCAGATCAAGTTATTAAAGGAGAACACCACCTTGAGAGAAGCGCTTGTGGAATAAAAGTTTATATCATACTCAACTTATTCTTAAGGCCTTAAGTCCCTCTCTTAAGAATTCTTTAGAACCATCGCTGGATGAGACTGTGTCACTAGGATTTCTTTCCTCGGAAGAATTACTCATTATTTTTGTGTCTTTCTTCTTTGTTTTGAACTTTTTTTTCATCACTGATATGATCGAAGCACGCAGTGACGTCACAAAGAGCATCTGCTGACCTATTGCAGGCTCAGTGTTGCATTCAAGATGGCGGCCTCCTGGGATCCAATTTATCGCTACTTTCAGGCAGGATTTCTCGAAAGCTACGAAAGAGGGGGACTTAAGGCCTTAAGAATAAGTTGAGTATGATATAAACTTTTATTCCACAAGCGCTTCTCTCAAGGTGGTGTTCCCCTTTAAAGACAAATTTGTAGCCGTTTCAATGCTGCTAGGTGTGCCAGACCAAAACTACCAAGAACCTCCTTAAGAAAGCAGTGTTCTTGTGAAAGGAGAGTGAAGTGTCCAGGAGGGTGGGTCCAATATTGTGTAAAGTGGAAAACCAGGAGTTAAGGAGTTCTGAAGGTAAGCAAAGGGGAGGAGGGCAAATGGGAAGGAATTCAGGGGGGAGGGGATTTTTATTTTTTAAAGAGAAGTACACCTTAATGTCATTGGATGCAAAAACTTCAGCATTTTCGAATAAGCCATTCTCAGGTTTGGAGCTAGAAAACTTGAAGCTCAAAGCATGCAAGTGTCATGTGTTGTTTCTCTCGTAAAGCGAAATCGTGTGATAAATTTCATGAGATTCAAAAATTCCAGCATGTTCTAATAGGCATGAAAGTGTTGTGAGAAACGTTGTTTTGAAAAGAAACAGTTCATATACCAAAAAAAAGTGTTTGGCTTTGACACAACAAATCTTGGAAACGCAACTATGAAAACTTTAGCACAACATTCGTAAAGTCCACTCATGAAAGAGAAACACTATTCAAACAGACTAGACCCATGCATTGCGTAAGTACCACATTTAGGGCTTGTCGGATAGACGTCTTAGTTCTATAAAGATATGATACGGATATTCAAACAAACGGCTTCTTACAAATATAAGATCTTTTTCATTGCAAAGTTTATCAAACCATTTTCCGTTCCTTCCAAGTAAGGCACATTTCCGACCAGACAAAGAAGGGTTTGGTTGGTAAGAAGGAAACTGATCCAATAACTGGGTGTTGGTACCGTCACTCCACTTAAAGGTGTTGGTATTCTTCTGGACAGACAGACCAATCCATGGACCGTCTTCTCTATAATCTAAAAATAAGCAGAAGACTTTGTTATAACGATACGACGGTTGCTTACCTTAAGTTTGGATATTCCACCAGAATTCCCTCTTCGTCCAGAATGAGAAAAAAAATCGATTTGTGAAGGTTGTACCATTTACAGAAAAACCGGAATTTCCAATCTAAATTGTAAACAACCAATCTCTTTTTATGTCAGTAATGATAAAAAGGCAAATTATACACCGTTAAAAGATGGAAAAACGCTTCGGACGCTAGTCCTTTGTCGAAGTCTTTTACTCCGGAAAACCGGAGAACCCCGCTAGAAAAGTCCTCGAAGCACAGGAAAGAACCAACAAACACTATTCACCTACGACGGGTCCGAGGATCGCTACGCCACTCATGCTCCCCATCCGTGTAGCTAAAGATGACTTCTGACAAGTTCCCTATATCCTCTTGAAAGATAACAGTAGTGACCTTGTAATAATAGAGAAATGAGAATTACCGTCCAAAATGTTAAAAATTGTTTCTACAATTGCAAGGTCACACCCGCTCTGGCTTTGATGCACCGCTACGGATGTCTTTCAAGATGGCACAGGAAACTGTCAAAGGAACCATAAAGAACATGCATGACTTACACATTGCTTTTTGTATCTCCTCGACATTTAGTGTCTTGTTAAATACCATCAAATGTTTCATGTGTCCATGGAATGTATTATCATTTCTGATTGTAGGCAATTCATCTGACTTGATACCAAGGTGGTAGATATTGTGAGCAGTGCGCTTGATGTCTGCTGTTAGTGTAGAAGTTGTCGTTCGCTTCACGGTTCCATTCAGAGCAATCTTGAATAGATTTTCTGTTTTATTCCAGGTAACAGCGATGTGATTCCAGTCATCCATCGCAATGCTACACAGATATTTACAAATGATCAGTACTTTTGCTTTTTCGAAGCCGACCTTTTACAAATATACTAGTGTAAACTACTCGTAGTATGGCCGCCATTGCTTCATTCGCTGCTATTCGCTGATTTGCGAATTTTGGAAGGTTTTGGATTGATTTCGCGCCCAACGATGTCGCATTTCATTCGACGAATACAAATTTTCTATAACCCACCACTACTAAGAGTAATTCTTAGACGTCTAGAATAGTCCCCTTTACAGTTGCCTGCACCATCTCGAAAGGTAGCCGTACCTTTGCATCGATGCGAGACGAACAGTGAGATTGTAATTGTAGAGACATGTGGATAATTGTACGTTCAGGTTGTTAAAAAAATAAAAAATAAATATCATCACAAGCTCACCGTTCGTCTCGCTTTGATACAACTTTGATACAACTGTTTTACGACCGATTAATTCGATTTTTTACGATACACCTATAACGTTGTGGGTTGGATATTTGATATCAGAAATCTGAAACCGATTGGAATTGTGGGGGACTTAGTGTTTTGTCGTTCAAAATTCAATATACATTTACCCAGATAGATTGCCAGCGCAGGTCATCGTTCAAAGTTAGTATATCAAGATATTAACTTTTTGCGAACTACTAATTAAAACCACAAACAATTTGCAGCTTACAACCCACTATTCCTTTCGGTCTCGGATTTCAGATCTCCCACCGACAACCTTTTTTGGAATAGGTGCATACAGATACTCTAGGAAGGGATTACACATACCTTAGGTAATAAGTCGAAACTTGGTTTCCGTCCTCCCCAAGCAACCAGAAAAATATAGATTTGTAGCCTCTATGGATAGTCAATATGAATGTGTGTGGAAAATACCAATCGGAGTAGATAGAATCACCATCAGCACTCTGATTGGCAGGCTTAACCCATAACATGAACGTGAATCCCTCGGGGTTGAACACGACTGCCGGGACTTCTGCATACGTTCGAAATCCAGGGAAGTACAGTGCATTTTCTCCATCAAGGATTTCGTACCTCGGAGTAGCAGGAGTCCCCGCCAACCTGTGAAATATCAAAGAGGGTCTGGATGCAGCGGCACTGTTGACAATGACCAATGCATAAAACAGACAACTGACAATGTACGAGCATGAAATTTTACTTACAAAAAGCCCGACATTTTTAAAAGTGCTTATGACACCTATCTTAAAATTATCATCATTGATTCTAAATGAAGTACACAGTTGAATAACAAATTATTTTCATGTGGTTTGAGTGATACTTCTAAGAAATATCAAGGTTTATACTTCCAATATGTTAACAATGTGACGTCAAAGTAGGCATCATTAAATAAAAAAAACTCTGGGGCAGTACAACCTTAGGCAAACGTCAAACTTTCCATGGGTGATAATGACACGGCTTTCTTTGAAGTAATTACGTTCGGTGCATTGGAAGTTCGGCGTTTGCCCTAGGCCTAACATATGCTATATAAAACATAATTAAGACGATGGATGATAGATTTAATCCCAGAAAAATATATATATAGAATCACAATACCTTATCTTTTAAGAAAAAAATCTTACTTTGACTTTTTAAACTCTGATATGTACTCGAAAGCATTATCATAATGATAGTGAAATTTTGGTGAAAAAGAAGTCAACAATTTAAATAGTACTTAGCAAATTAGCCCCACCCTATAATATTTAGCATTGGCTAGCCCGGTTAAGATCCGCTTGCCTTTTGACCAAAAATCCAGTGAAATGTCTTACTTACTTGACATCATCATCCGATCCGTCCAGTGGCCAGTACCTCACTATACCAGGCAAGTCATCGCCTTTCGTACAATAACAACACAAAAAAGTTTAATCAAAGTGCTTTTTTTTTGTAATTGATATGTTATCGAGATGGGTCGGTGTCCACTGGTAGAACGAAGCTTGGGAATGGATAAAATAACAAAAACAAAGAAAGTATGGATTATGGTGAACAATTATTGTGTGGTGTATTATTCTACATGTGAGCTGCATTCTTTGTCTCATCTCACCATTCATTGTTTGTTCATCCACTCCCAGGCTTCGTTCTGCCTGTTGTGTGTTACCCATCGAGATACTAGATATTTGGCTAACTTTTGGTTGCAAATCGTGATAGAAACGTTGACAAATAAAAACGCGATCAAACCAAGGCAAACTGTGCAATTTAGAGACCTTTAGGTCCGACGACGAGTAAGACGAGTACGAGTTTCCAACTTTTCCAGATTGGCACTGTCATTTCATAGCCGTGGTCGTGTACACGAAACTTTAGCTTTAAAAAGTCAGAAATCCACTATGATTCACTGTGAAACACGCGCAAATTTTTAACACGTACTAGTACTTGATCTCGATTTTTCTTTAACGAGACGACACTACTTACCAAGCTTTGTTTTGGACCGTTTTTTAGCCGCTTGAAAACAATGGTGCAGTACTTTCGTACGTTTTGCACAAGATCGAGATCCCTAAATAAAATGCCTATACACTAATTTAAAGTCGATTTCATAGAATAAGATTCCCGACAGTTAATAAGACTTGATAATCGATCGGTAGGGAACACGATTTAGTGCATCATTGCGTCATTCACAATTCTTAACTATACAAGCCGAATAATCGTCAAATCTTGTTTATAAAAAGTTAAAAAGAGTCATGGATAATTAATGACCTTAGAACAATACAAAATCTACACCACCTTAAAGGAATCTGTAAATCCTGATACAGAATTCGTCCTGATTTGCATAAGGCTGACTTTGAAACACCTCGGCCAAATTACATTTGATGCTAAAAATTTTACTCTAAAAAAGAAGCATTAATCTAGACATTTTTAAAAGTAATATACAAATTCGATTGAGCACGCTGTTTTAAATCCTCATACCGATGTCCCGCTCATATTGTATATATTACATAAGAACGCTTCTTTCATAAGCTTTGTCGGTATATATAAATATTTTATAGTGTGACCTGACAACGACACAGTTTACGAGTATTCATGGTACCATATTGTCAAGTGTTTTCATGCTTCCTAATCAAATGTTTTTTGCTATTTTTATTGGATTGTATTGTCTAACTGTATTATTTTTTGGATCATAATTCTTCGATTGCACGTTACGTCATCCCGGCCTCTTGGGGGAGTGTTGGTGCCATTTAACAAAAGACTTCTTATTACAATCCATTGTTAACGGCACCACAATGGCCGCCATGCTTTTGTCTTTTGACTCAGTATATATGGATATATACTGTATACTTTACTGTTGCAAATCACACACACACACACACACACACACACACACACATAAATATATATGTAGCACTTTGCCTACGTTTGATACGTTCATATTGAGTTGAGGCATATATTGTTAATAGACAAAGTTTATGTTTACTTATTTTGCAATTTCGAAAGAGCATAAATCAAACATTGTGCACGGTCAGGACCGGTTCAACATCAAAAGCGAACAAAGACCTGATAACAATAGGTTTCCTAACCATTCCCCTCTATTAACTATGGTTGAGGTTAAGATAAGTAAATTTATCAAACTCATGAATAATTCATGAGGAAAACACAACAGAAATCACGACCTTGAATAGTGTTGTAAATCTGATACAAAACTGTGTTCATTTGCATAAACTTTAAGTTGGATTTTCTTAGCCAAATTCACTTTAATCTTGAAAATTTTAGTGAAACACAAAAGAACTAACCTAGACGTTTGATAAGTCATATAAAGTATTCGTGTCCGTGTTGTATCAGATATACTATCACTTGGCTACGCCTCGTGGTTGTATATCTGATACAACACGGACACGAATACTGTATATATCACATACGTGTTAATATGACTGCGGATACACTCTAGAATAAAAGAATAGAATAGAATAGGTTTATTCGGTTTAGCCACTAGTAACCTCATTATGAAGAGCTTTTAAAATTGGAACGTTCAAATGCTTTCAGTGGGATTCCGTTGAGCTTCGCTATTGCTGTATTTTGCGGTGGTGATTAGCAATAAAAATCATCAGTTTTTTTCTTACTAAAACTCAGCCGTGATGGGAAATCTATTATTTCTGTCAACATAGCTGCCTTGTGAGAAAAAGAAATGCCCATCAACGATTTTCATAGGAAGATTAGAAAATAATGCAATAAAGTGGTACAAAGTCATCGACAACAACAATAGCAAAACAAAAAGGAAAAAAGAAGAAAGTAAGTACCTTTCTTCTTTTTGATGTAATCAAACTTTTTAATAAGCACGTCCTTGATAAAGTTGTTTTCGTACGCAGTTCCTATAGACAACAGATCACCTCCCATGGTCTGGCAGTGGGCTTGTGCATCAATCCAGGTTTTGTTCTCATGAAACATCTTTATTGCCGAGTTACCCAAACGATACCATTCATTGAGAAGTTCTAAAACAAAGGATGAAAATATAACCATGCAAAAGCTATGTAGTGAAACTTCAAATCTAGTTATGGATTTATTCATTCGCCAATTGGCTGGCTCGGTTGGTTGAGCATCCTACTTTTGTGCGCAAGGTTGTGGTTCGGGTCCCAGCCGGACCAAGACTCAGGGTCTTAAAATAACTTGAGAATTCATTGAGAAGTTCTAAAACAAAGTATGAAAATATAACAAATAATGTAAAAGCTATGTAGTGAAGCTTCAATTTGTAGATTCATCACGTAATTAATTTGTGGTATATTAACTCACTTTCCTTGATTTTGCATTTGATGTTATCACAGTCATTTATTTCCTGTAAAAAAGTACAATAGACAATTAACTATAACCACACGTAACGAATACGGCACCCAACACCACTTACCTTCATTTGGTGGTACTGGGATCCCTGTGTTGGTACCAGGCTCCCTGGACTCGCTTTCTTGCTTGAGTTGTTCAGTGTACATTCAACCATCCCAAAACTGTTCACACGAACATTGATTGAGAAGCAATTCATGATCCATACACATTTATCCCAGCACAACTCGACATATTGCGTGGTCATAGTTGTTATCACGTGGTCTTTGAATGCTACATCTTGTTCTTTGACAAAGCTGTACTTTTCACAGGCGTGAATTATGTAGACTTGGAAGAAAAGTAACATTATCCGATCAAGCATGGTCACCGCTTCACTAATAACAAGAAAATCAATTTCATGAATATCATAAAGAACACGCGGGACGAGAGACTCAAAAGAAATACTCGAAATACTCCCTATGATCGACCTTACAAATGTTTTATCATGAGAAAGGTTTTCTAAAATGCAAAAAAAAAAACATTTATATTTCACAATTCCTAAAATTTTGTTTTGAATAAAAACAAATTTCAACAAAAATACTTCAGAGCTTATAAACTGAAGGCCTATACAGTGTACGCAACCATTTCACTCGGCAAAATCCCTTAAGACTTTTAATAACAATGAAACAGCGGCCATCTTAGTTGATCTAACAAGAGACACTATTGAGGAATGCTTTGTTATCGTCAACCAAGATGGTGGCTATGACTTAACATGTACCTGCTCTGTAAGACATATTTCTGTTTCAAAGGTTATGTATACCTAATTCTATAACAACTGGAAGGAAATACATCTATAATAATATCAAAAGAAGCAAAATGGAAAAAACGATAAGCATGGAACTCATCAGAACTAATAGTTGGTTGATGTTACATTAATTAACCTATAATCCGAGCTTTCGGCCTACTCGGCCATCCTCAGGGAAATGAAAAAACGTTGACAAAGAAAAACGCGATCAAACCAAGGCAAACTGTGCAATTTAGAGACCTTTAGGTCCGACGACGAGTACGAGTTTCCAACTTTTCCAGATTGGCACTGTCATTTCATAGCCTTGGTCGTGTACTCGAAACTTTAGCTTTAAAAAGTCAGAAATCCAATATGATTCACTGTGAAACACGCGCACAGGACAAATTTTTAACACGTACTAGTACTTGATCTCGATTTTTCTTTAACGAGACGACACTACTTACCAAGCTTTGTTTTGGACCGTTTTTTAGCCGCTTGAAAACAATGGTGCAGTACTTTCGTACGTTTTGCACAAGATCGAGATCTCTGAATAAAATGCCTATACACTAAATTAAAGTCGATTTCATAGAATAAGATTCCCGACAGTTAATAAGACTTGATAATCGATCGGTAGGGAACACGATTTAGTGCATCATTGCGTCATTCACAATTCTTAACTATACACGCCGAATAATCGTCAAATCTTGTTTATGAAAAGTTAAAAAAGTCATGGATAATTAATGACCTTAGAACAATACAAAATCTACACATTAAAGGCATCTGTAAATCCTGATACAGAATTCGTCCTGATTTGCATAAGGTTGACTTTGAAATAACTCGGCCAAATTACATTTGATGTTTAAAAATTTACTCTAAAAAAGAAGCATTAATCTAGACATTTTTAAAAGTAATATACAAATTCGATTGAGCTCGCTGTTTTAAATCCTCATACCGATGTCCCGCTCATATTGTATATATTACATAAGAACGCTTCTTTCATAAGCTTTGTCGGTATATATAAATATTTTATAGTGTGACCTGACAACGACATAGTTTACGAGTATCCATGGTACCATATTGTCAAGTGTTTTCATGCTTCCTAATCAAATGTTTTTTGCTATTTTTATTGGATTGTATTATCTAACTGTATTATTTTTTAAATCATAATTCTTCGATTGCACGTTACGTCATCGCGGCCTCTTGGGGGAGTGTTGGTGCCATTTAACAAAAAACTTCTTATTACAATCCATTGTTAACGGCACCACAATGGCCGCCATGCTTTTGTTTTTTGACTCTCTTGGGAATGCTTGCAACCCATCAATAATAATAATAATAATGTATAATAATAATATAGTGTTAATAAAAATAAAAATAATATTGACTTCATTGGATAAATACAATTACTAGCGAACCAGTAGTTTTCATTGTGGTCCATAATAATAATGTAGACTTATCTATTATTATTATCGAATTATTTTTTGAATCTTAATAATAATAATAATGTACAATAATAATATAGTGTGCATAATAATATAAGTGCAAGTTAAATACATGGAAAGGAAGAAAGAAACTGATGGAAGGGAATAAGAATTTTAGAAGATTTCGCACAAAAAATTGTCCATCAACAAGCTTATATACAGTAGTATAAATATATATTCACAATTCTTAAACAATCACGCGGAATTATCGCCAAATCTTTAAAAAAAAAAAAAAAACGCTTCTTTCATAAGCTTTGTCTGCATAATATACAAATATTTTGTATTAAACCTGAAAACGCCACAGTTTACGAGTATTCATAAATGAGCAATTAATTATTAATTAATTAATTTAAATTTTATACTTTTTCGCGCTCGCCTATCAGTTTCATTCAGAGTATATATACATGAGCGCTATTAGATGCCATAGGTTAATTATATAGGAAAACAATTGCAAAGGCGCGCGCGAAAAAAAAATTTTCTAGTGCATTTTTATCGAATATATTTTACTCTTTCGTATTACGGAGGAAGTAATTTCTCGAATTTAAAAACAATTAATTTGTTTATTTTTTTCCGATTTTATTTTCACCATACACTTTAATCTGAATTGGGCTCCCTGTGCTTTATCTGCACATAGCAAGGTGAGCCCATAGGTAACTTAACTGATATAATTTGAATTCACTAAACGTGACTTAACTTAAAATTTAACTCGTAGGGTTGAAACCCTGGAACTTATGTAATTTAGTAAACTAAATTTTATAAATAGTCTGAAATTTTCTACGAAGAAAAGATCAGTGCATATGAATAACATTCTACATCATTTAATCGTGAATAGTTTTTACGCTCTATAATGCAGTCACTAGCTTTTCTCCAGAATGTAACGTGCACATGGAAGAAAGCTATAAATCTGCACCCAATCCACCTCAGAATTCTTAGTCATATGTTGTTTCTCTCGTAAAGTGAAATCGTGTGATAAATTTCATGAGCTTCAAAAATTCCAGCATGTTCTAATAGGCAAATCCAAGAGTTGGGAGATGAAAAACTTGAAGCTCAAGGCATGAAAGTGTCGTGAGAAACGTTGTGATAGATGTGTTGATCATCACAGTGAATGAGCGATCTAAGCGAACGCTGTAAAGAAAGACTTGAAAAAGTGATTTCAAGCTTCAACGGGAATCGAACCCATGACCTCCGCGATGCCGTAACGTTGTATTGAAAAGTAACAGTTCATATGCCAAAAAAAAGTGTTTGGCTTTGACAAAACAAATTTTGGAAACGCAAATATTGAAAACTTTAGCACAACATTCGTAAAGTACACTCATGAAAGAGAAACACTATTTAAACAGACTAGACCCATGCATTGCGTAATGCAATAAAATCCAAAAACATCCTGAAATGTTGATGGTTCTACTATATTCAGGAGTAATGACTTTAGTCCAGTCTCTTAGGTCCAATATTTACCGAAATCGTTGCAGAAGTCACTAAGCACCATATTTGGTACAGAGCTTCGTTTTGGTGTAACAAACGATTTCAGAAGGGGGGGGCCCAGTGAAACGGGGTGGGGTTGTTCTTGAAAACAGGCTATACAGTGTAAGAACAATTTATTGAATATAAGTTAATCGATACAGATTGATTGGTTTAAAATAATGTTACAAGGAATGAATTTTATCACAGAAATTCGTTCCTGCATGCACTGGTCTCTGTGTGTCATATGTTAAGAAAAACGTCTTACAGGACCACTGCGGCTCCCTCTTAATAGCCTTTAATATGGTACTATTTTTAATGCATATGAAACCTTTCTGCAAATAGTATTAAGTTTAGCGAAGCCAATTGCCTGCCCTTGGATTGAAGATTTAAAGAGCTTTGCATATAACAGAACCAGTTGGCACAAATCATGCCATTTAAAATTTTCAAAGGCAAAGCTTGATAAGGCCTTGTCGATGAAAAGAAAGAGTGATGATTGCAATGTCACTAGCAGAAGAGAATCAAAACGAAGACATGCTAGTAACAAAGACGCTTGCATCCTCTGTGGGAGTGGAAATGAGATCCTTGATCGAGTGACGACTTTCACTGTAGACGATACAGTGAGAATGATGGCTACAGAGCTTCAGTACATCGAGTCGTTGTCCAAATTAGCTGGTAGAGATATAATTGCAAGCGAAGTAAAATATCACCGAAAGTGCTAGAGATAGTTCAAGAATCGATTCAGGTTGCTACTAAAAAAGAAAATCCATAACAACTATAATGAACGAGAAGAGATTGCAAAAAAAAAAACATGCTTTCTCGGAACTTGTATCATGCAAAGAGTGCGCAGCAGAAAATGAAGTGCAAATTTTTAAACTGTCTGAGTTCCATCAGGTGTTAATAAGTTTCAGGATAGACGTCTTAGTTCCATAAAGATATGATATGGGTAGTCAAAGAAACGGCTTCTTGCAAATGTAAGATTTGTTTTCGTTGCAAAATGTAGCGAACCAATTCTTGTTCCTTCTAAAAATGACACATTTCCTACCGGACAAAGAAGGGTTGGGTTGGTAAGAAGGTAACTGATCATGATCCATGAACTGGGTGTTGGTACCGTCACTCCACTTAAAGATGTCGGTGTTATCCTGGACAGACAGACCAATCCATGGACCGTCTTCTCTATAATCTTGAAAATAAGCAGAAGACTGTGTTATGAGGATCACCTTTTTTAAATAGCTGTTGGAGAATGTACTACTATAGTTTTGAATACCCCCCCCCCTCCCCCACATACACACACAAACTGCACAGTTTCGTAGCCAAACTATAGAATTACTCAGAGTAATTTTCTTCTAGGCCCTCCTAGAGCGAAATAAAATTTAGAAGTCTTTTTGGCGGAGAGTGGAAAACCGGAGAACCCCGCGGAGAAAAGTCCTCGAAGCCCACGAAAGAACAAACTCGACTCACCTACGACGAGTCCGAGGATCGCTACGCCACCCAGGCTCCCCACTGTGAAGCTAAAGATGACTTCTGACAAGTTCCCTATATCATCTTGAAAGATAACAGTAGTGACCTTGCGATAATAGAGAAATGGGAATTACCGTCTAAAGTGTTAAAATGTTTCTACAATTGCAAGGACACATCCGTTCTCACTTTGATGCACCGCTACGGTTGTCTTTCAAGATGGTAGAAGAACTGTCAAAGGAACCATAAAGAACATGATGACTTACACATTGCTTTTTGTATCTCCTCGACGTTTAGTGTCTTGTTAAATACCATCAAATGTTTCATGTGTCCATGGAATGTATTATCATTTTTGATTGTAGGCAATTCATCTGACTTGATACCAAGGTGGTAGATATTGTGAGCAGTGCGCCTGATGTCTGCTGTTAGCTTAGAATTTGTCCTTCGCTTCACGGTTCCATTCAGAGCAATCTTGACTAGATTTTCTGTTTTGTTCCAGGTAACAGCGATGTGATTCCAGTCATTCATCGCAATTCTAAACAATTATTTCCATGATCAGTACTACTACTTTTTCGAAGCCGACCTTTGTACAATTATATTTGTGTAAACGCAGCGCGGTATGGCCGCCATTGCTTCGCTGATATGCGATTTTTGGAAGGTTTTCGATTGATTTAGCCGACGAATACAAATTTTCTATAACTCACCAGCATTAAGTAATTTTAGACGTCTAGGACTAATAGTCCCCACCTGAAAGGTAGACGTGCCTTTGCATCGAAGAGAGACGAACGGTGAGCTTGCAATGATAGAAACATGTGAATAATTGTTCAAGGTGTTAAAAAAGGTCTCTTCATTGCAATCTCACCGTTCGTCTCACTTCGATACAAAAGCCCGACTACCTTTCAAAGATGCCAAAGGCAACTGTGAAAGGGATTATTGTCTAGTTCGAATGATTTCTATTTTTACAAGGATGAGGGGAAGGGGGAGAGAAACAACTATAATGGTTACATCTTCTAAAACCGCTATGGGATCACTATCACTAGGGAGTTACTTGTAGGTTCGTCTCTCCTCTGTTTTGGGATTTTTCTCCGGATTTTATTTTTCTCCCTCCGCAAAAGCATCTTTTAAATTCTATTCGCGATCTGGTTTCGAAAGCTTACCAACGAGCAGACTGCGCTGGCAATCAATCACTTCAGCTGCTTTATGACCAATTATTTCGAAACATTGTTTTTACGATATACTGATATTCGAGGAAGGGATTACACACACCTTAGGTAATAAGTCGAAACTTGGTTTCCGTCCTCCCCAAGCAACCAGAAAAATATAGATTTGTAGCCTCTATGGAGAGTCAATATGAATGTGTGTGGAGAATACCAATCGGAGTAGATAGAATCATCGTCAGCACTCTGATTGGCAGGTTTTACCCATAACATGAACGTGAATCCCTCGGGATTGAACACGACTGCCGGGACTTCTGCATACGTTCGGAATCCAGGGAAGTATAGTACATTTTCTCCATCAAGGATTTCGTACCTCGGAGTAGCAGGAGTCCCCACCAACCTGTGGAATATCAAAAAGGGTCTGGATGGGGCGGCACTGTTGACAACTGACAAATGCTGACAGCTGACCAATGCATCAAACAGGCAACTGACAAAGACCCTGAAATTCATAACTGACAACTTAAAAAAGGCCTGTAATCTAACTTAGTATCGCGATTCTCTAATTAATTTGATCGGGAGAGCCAGCAATATAAACCTGTATCGTCGGCTCAAACACATGCCGCACGCGATTGGATCAAGTCATTTGATTGACCGCGAAAACAGCACTTTTTTGGTATCGACGTCTGGCTACTGAATATTATACTGTTCAAATTGAAATGTCAACGTCTCTGGGGAAAAAAAAACACTTTTTCATTTCTCGTTATATCATTTATGATACGAATTATTTCCTGATAATGCGGCAAGCCTGATAAGCTACGTTTCGAAGAAAAAAAAGATATTCAAATTGTCTGAATGACAAACAAATTTCAGAATAAGTTATTCTTTTATCAAAGCTTTGTGTTACGAAGCGAAGTAGGACGATGAATGATAGATTTAATCCCAGAATATATATATATATATGTGATGTGATGAAAAGGTTAATTATGCACCGTGAAAAAGATGTAAAAACTTACTGACGTTTCGGACGCTAGTCCTTGCTCTTTTACTCCGAC